>WNWK01028850.1:0-24956 GCA_009830355.1 Cherax destructor | reverse complement strand
TTATTCCACAAATCGCTCTTCTTCCCTCCCTCACCCACTTTCTTATAACCACAAACTTCTGCTGAACACTCTAACACTATATTCTTAAGCTTACCCCATACCTCTTCTACCCCATTGCCTATACTCTCACTAGCCCATCTGTCCTCCAACAGTTGTTTATATCTTACCCTAACTGCCTCCTCCTTTAGTTTATAAATCTTCACTTCTCTCTTACTTGCTGTTTCCATTCTCCTTGTACCCCATCTACCTTTTACTCTCACTGTTGCTACAACTAAAAAGTGATCAGATATATCTTTGGCCCCTCTATAAACATGTGCATCCTGAAGTCTACCAAACAGTCTTTTATCTACCAATATGTAGTCCAACAAACTACTGTCATTTCGCCCTACATCATATCTTGTATACTTATTTATCCTCTTTTTCTTAAAATATGTGTTAACTATAACTAAACCCCTTTCTATACAAAGTTCAATCAAATGCTTCCCGTTATCATTTACATCTGGTACCCCAAACTTACCTACCACACCCTTTCTAAACGCTTCTCCTACTTTAGCATTTAGGTCCCCTACCACGATTACTCTCTCACTTGGTTCAAAAGTTCCTACACACTCGCTTAACATCTCCCAAAATCTCTCTCTCCTCTACACTCCTCTCTTCTCCAGGTGCATAAGCACTTATTATGACCCACTTTTCACATCCAACCCTTATTTTGATCCACATATTCCTTGAATTTATACATTTATGTTCCCTCTTCTCTCTCCATAACTGATCCTTCAACATTATTGCTACCCCTTCCTTAGCTCTAAGTCTCTCAGATACTCCTGACTTAATCCCATTCATTTCTCCCCACTGAAACTCGCCTAGCACCTTCAGCTTTGTTTCGCTTAGGGCCAGGACATCCAACTTCTTTTCATTCATAACATCAGCAATCATCTCTTTCTTATCATCCGCACTACATCCACGCACATTCAGATATCCCAATTTTATGAAGGTTTTCCTTATCTTGTTTTTAGTAATTTATACAGGAGAAGGGGTTACTAGCCCATTGTTCCTGGCATTTAGTCACTTCTTATGACTAATAATAATAATAACAATAACAGAAATAATAATTATAGTAACATAGATTATAGTACCGTGGTAACTGTAGTGACATAATAATATAAAGCCGAACAGCTTCATTTTAGCAATTAATGAAGATCTTCTCGATATAATATTAAGTGAGAATCACATTCCCTGACAGTATCTAAATATTACACTGTATTCTATTTCCAGGTCGCAACAAGTGTCACAAGACTTCTTCTTTGCATAAAGTATTTCTTTCGTTTTTTTAACTATTGTTAAATAATGTTCTTCAGAAATATATTTTACAGTTGTGTCTGACACTGTGTACGGCTTTGATCTGTTTCACTAACACAGGCTGGTACCAAAGTTAAACTTGTGTACATATATGAGGTTCTAATTATT
This sequence comes from Cherax destructor, assembly GCA_009830355.1. NCBI lineage: Eukaryota > Metazoa > Arthropoda > Malacostraca > Decapoda > Parastacidae > Cherax > Cherax destructor. Next base: position 23,492 of record WNWK01028850.1, on the reverse strand, counting down.
TAAGTTATTCTTGTCTGCTTGCAAGCGAAAAAATGCAATGAAATGCTACAACCTATTATGTAGAAGTAACTTTTGTACAATGTATTATGAGAACAGATTAAATAAATTAAGAGGTGACATGAAACAGACCTGGAAAACCCTATCTGAAATTCTTGGAACTAAAAATATCAAGAAACATAACACTCAAACTGACAAACCGAGATGAACCCCTGCTGAACCCCTACTGAACCCCTGCGGAACCCCTGCTCCCACCAACTGAAACAGCAAACAGACTAAAGCTTTTCTTCTCCACAATAGGAAAAAAGTTGTGTTACGATCCTGGCCTGAGACCAATAATTAGTTTAGTGGTTATCGTAACAACAGTACAGCAGGTGCCAGGAATGATCAAAGTACGAGGCGAAATGAGATCTTTAAAGGTTTTTCCAGATTTTATTTAAGAATATACTAAGTTATTTAGGACACTTAGTAAAATAAAATAATCTCAACCTCCTTACTCTTAGGAGGGTGTACACACTATATAGTCCTTTACTTTCACTCTCATAAGCACCACAAGTTACATTTATCTGTACTCTCTTAATATAATACGTAAAGAGGATATATAAATCACTTCCTCTGACTTACAACACTTCACAATGTCAAAACATCAATAACGAGCTAGGGTTTATCACTAGACTTAAGCAGAGAATCACTACACTAAAGGTCACTATCACTGTTTCCATACGAGTCACAACTCGCTAGTGATCCATAGTTTCAAAGTCTATTCTGTAGATAGAACTTGAGGAAATAAGAGCCTCTGAAGATATGCTCACCATACCAAAGGTGAGAGAACTGAAGAGTCTCGAAGAACCTCAGAGGGTATGCTCACCATACCAAAGGTGAGAGAACTGAAGAATCTCTGAGGGTATCCTCATCACACCAGGAGTGAAGGAATTGAAAAGTCTGAGGGTATGTTCACCATACCAGGGGTGAGAGAGAACTCAGTATCAGAGCTATTAATTAAGGTAATGCTCACCATACCAGGGGTGAGAGAGAACTGACCTGAGTAGAGCGCCTAGGTTTGACCTCTACTCGGTATAGAAGGGGGAGGGGACAAACTAGCTGCTAAGTACTTCACCCCTTACCTCTAAGTTTCCTGCCTAAACACATACATAACTAAGTATACAAGTTTATAAAGTAAGATATTTTTAGTTTAGCTATTACTGAAAATATCTCCAATATAAACTTATATGATAATCGATATGCATAAAATATAAAATTCTAATTGCGTATACTTCAAGATACGCAACACCCCCTTCACACGACAATAGGTCGCACCAAACAAAAAAAAATATTTCTTTTTGCTTTTAACTCTTCATCCTCACGAATCACTTGGTTTTTACTATAGTTTTTCTCGCCAGTAGACAACCATTGCATCAGCAGCGTGACTTCTTTTCTTCAGGCAACAGGTTGAGACGCAATGGATGCAACAGTGTGAGATGTCTGTCGCTGAATCCGCAACGGGAAGCTCAGGTCCAGACCAACTGAGTTTCGTGAAGAGTCTGGAAGCCAGGTATATAGTTTCCAGGAGCAGGGGAAGCCGTAAGGCATGCAGGAAATCAGCCTGCCATTGGCGGTGGATGAATAGGCAGCGCCAATAACAGATTTGACAGCTCCTGGTTCCACAATAATCCACATTTTAAGTCACCACAACACCGATACTTAACTGTAACAGTATATAAAACAAGTATTAAACAAAATGCAAATTTAAATTTAATTATTGGCACATGAATACTTATAATTTATAGAACTTAAGGGCGAGACAAAGTGTCTGCAATTATATTATGTTGGCCCTTAATGTGGAGGATACTTATAGAATAGGGTTGGATCCTGAGAGCCCACCTCAGGATCCTAGCATTTCTTGACTTCATTGTATTAATATATGTAAGAGGGTTATGATCAGAAAAGACTTTAATTTTATGCATAGAAGTTCCTAAATATACATCAAAGTTCTCTAAAGAGATAACTAGTGCCAAAGCCTCTTTCTCAACGGTTGAATAATTTTTTTGATGTGACTTAAGTTTGGAAGAATAATAACAAATTGGATGTAAAACGTCGGTAGAAGGCGATTTCTGAAGCAAAACAGCACCTACCGCGTAGGCACTGGCATCTATGTGTAACAAAAAAGGCTGAGCGAAATCTGGACTACGAAGAACGGGGGCAGACGAAAGCAAACGCTTCAACCTTACGAAAGCTTGATCACAATCCTTAGTCCAGTTAAACTTTACTTTGGTGCTGGTGAGTTCCGAAAGGGGAGCGGATAATTGGGAGAAATTAGGACAAAATCGTCTGTAATAACTGGCCATGCCCAGGAATCTTTGCACCCCTTTTCTATCTAAGGGCACGGGAAAATTGGATATGGCCTTTATCTTTAGATCCAGCGGAGCTACTTCCCCCTGACCTATACAGAAACCCAAATATTTTATCTTAGCTTGGCCAAATTGACATTTGGCCAAATTCACTGTGAAATTATAAAACCTCAATTTTTCAAACAAAGCCAGTAGACGAGACAGATGTTGTTTCCAATCATCTGCAAATACAACTAAATCGTCCAAATAAGCCTCCACTCCCGGTAAGTCGTTAGTGAGTTCGTTCATGAGGCGTTGAAACGTGGAGGCCGCGTTACATAACCCGAAGGGAGTAACTAAATAGTTAAATAGACCATCTTGTACCGTAAAAGCAGAAATTTCCTGAGCTCGTTTTGAAAGAGGGACTTGATAATAGCCTCTTAGCAAGTCTAAACGGCTCACGTATTTAGCGCCAGAGACTTTGTCAATAAGATCGTCAATACGTGGCAAGGAAAATCCGTCTGGTACCATGACTGAATTGACTTTTCGATAATCAGTGCACATACGGTAGCTTCCATCTGGCTTCGGCACCAAAATACATGGGGAAGCCCATGGGCTTTTGCTGCGTTTGACAAGTCCGTTGGACAATAGGAAGGATACTTCTTCCTTTAAAGCGGCATGTTTCACAGGGCTCATGCGATAAGGTGCCTGTTTAATCGGAGAGGCACTCTGAACATCTACGTCGTGAATACCCAGCGTGCAGCGTTTGGGAACATCACTGAACAAATCGGGAAATCTTAATATCATCTCTTTAATATCTTTCGCTTTTTCGGTTTCAAGGTCTGCAAGAAAATGATCCAAAGTTCGTAGGGTTTCTGAATTTTCTAGACGGACTTCTATCCCTCTTGAAACATCCGGTAAATGAGGATGTTTGTCCTTTGGTATAGGGAGGACGGGAGCAGTAGGAAGACCAGGGTAATATGTTTTTAGCTGATTTACGTGATACACATGTTCTGATTTTCGTTTTCCCGGTGTTCGTATTAGATAATTTACATCACTGAGCCTCTTTACTACTACTAAAGGGCCTTCATATTTGGGTAGTAATGAGTGCCCTGGTACTAACTTTTGAGCGAGCACCATCTCTCAAGCTTGAAAAGAGCGAGACTTTGCACGTTTATCATAGAGTAACTTCATTTTAGCCTGGGCTTCGGCTAAGTTCTTTGATGCTAGGTTCCTGGCATAGGATAAACGTTTCTGCGTAGATGAAGGAGATATGCATAGGGAAGGCTCAGATTTCCCTGTCCAGGCTTCTTTTAATACTGCTAGGGGACCCCGCACTTGATGACCATAAATTAAATCGAAAGGACTAAAGCCCAGACTTTCTTGCTCGCTCTCTCTGACTGCAAAGAGAAGACAAGGTATGCCTTCGTCCCAATCTTTAGCGAATTGCTGGCAGTATGTACGCATCATGGATTTTAAGGTTTGGTGGAATCTTTCAAGAGCACCCTGCGTCTGAGGTCGATAACTAGTGGAAAGTATTGACTTAATTCCGAGACGAGATAGAGCTTCTCTGAAGATTTTGGACGTAAAATTAGTCCCTTGATCAGATTGTATTTCTCGTGGTAATCCCACGTGCGAAAAGTATTTCATTAAGGAGCGGACTATGGCACGGGCGTTAATTTTTCTCATTGGCACCGCTTCCGGGTACCTCGTTGCTGAGTCCATTATGGTAAATAAATATTGATTGCCGGACTTGGTTCTGGGAAGAGGTCCGACGCAATCTATTATTAGGCGGGAAAATGGTTCACCGTCTGTAGTGATGAGTATTAGAGGAGCTGGAAGAGGATTATGGGCAGGTTTACCTGCTATCTGACAAGCTTGACAGCTACGAATATGTTTTACCACTGTTTCTTTCATGTTGGGCCAAGAGAAATGTCTCACTATCTTTCCCAATGTCTTTTTAATTCCTAAGTGACCTCCCATAGGACTATTGTGAGCAAAATTAATCGTATACTCACGGAAGGAGACTGGCAAGACTACCAGATACTTTATGGTGTTGGAAGTGGTACCTGGCGACAAAGGACAAGTTCTTTTCTCCATTAGAATGTCATTACTATAGTAATAACAATCCTTAAGGTTCTTTGCTTCCTTTTCAGTGACCGCTATTTCTTTTAGTTTGTCCAAAGAGTGGTCGGCGAATTGATCTTTGATCAAGTCGTCTGATGTTAACATCTTAATATCGAGTGAGGTCTGACTCTGATCCACCGTAGATTATTTGGTGGTGAGAGCTCCTGGGTGACATGAGTCACTGAACAATATGTCCAGTCCTAAATTCTTCGAGTGTTCTAACTCCTCATCTAACGAAGATCTTTGCTGAAGCTTAGCCATGGCTCTCGTTATCACAGCAAGGGGATATAACGACTGTTCTCCCCTACAAGCTTCTATTGCATAATTTTCGTTAGTTTCATTTTCCATCACAAGCGGTTCTTTACTGATCCCAACATTCGTTAGGTCATTCCCAATTAACAAATCAACCGATCGGATGGGAAAAGCTCCACTGGATATACCCACAGAAGTATATCCTCTGTAATTACTCAGCTCCAGATATACTCGGTGGAGGGGTACTTTGGAGACAGCTCCACCGTAGGCCTCCAACAGTACGTCCATCTTAGTGTAAGTTTTATCAGACAATGGAAGCACACCTTCCCTCAATAATGTTAAGTAACTTCCTGTATCTCGGAATGTATTGATTTCCTTCAGTTGAGAATCGTTAAGCCCTATCTTACCTCTGGAAAAATATGGGCTCATGGCAGCTTGAATTTTCTTTTCGGACATGTTTGCCGATCTTGGTCATCTAGAGAAAGAATTTTTTCCAGACTCTGGTAATAGATTTGTTTTTGAATCTCTATATTCTTGTGACTTTGAAGATACTATCTGCGTGGGGAGGCCAACCGCACTTTTTTTGTTCATAAGAACATAAGAAAGGAGGAACACTGCAGCAGGCCTGTTGGCCCATTCTAGGCAGGTCCTTCACATTCCGTCCCACTAACAGAATATTTGTTCAACCTAATTTTCAATGCTACCCAAGAAATAAGCTTTGATAATTTTATTTACTCATGTGCAATTCCCACTCAAATCCAACCCCTTTCACTCATGAATTTATCCAACCTAAATTTAAAACTACCCAAGGTCCTTGCTTCAATAACCCTACTAGGCAGACTGTTCCACTCATCAACTACCCTATTTCCAAACCAATACTTTCCTATATCCTTTCTAAATCTAAACTTATCTAACTTGAATCCATTATTGCGGGTTCTCTCTTGGAGAGATACCCTCAAGACCTTATTTATATCCCCTTTGTTAATACCCATTTTCCACTTGTATACCTCGATCATGTCTCCCCTCATTCTACGTCTTACAAGTGAATGTAATTTAAGGGTCTTCAATCTTTCTTCGTAAGGAAGATTTCTAATGCTATGTATTAATTTAGTCATTCTACGCTGAATGTTTTCTAACGAATTTATGTCCATTCTGTAATATGGAGACCAGAACTGAGCTGCGTAATCTAGGTGAAGCCTTACTAATGATGTATAAAGCTGTAATATAACCTCTGGACTTCTGTTGCTAACACTTCTTGATATAAATCCCAGTAATCTATTTGCCTTATTACGTACGCCTAGGCATTGCTGTCTTGGTTTAAGGTTGCTGCTTACCATCACCCCCAAGTCCTTCTCGCAATCTGTATGGCTAAGTTCTACGTTATTTAACTTATAAGTGCTTGGGTTATGGACACTCCCGAGCTTTAGAACTTTGCATTTATCTACATTGAACTGCATCTGCCATTTTCCTGACCAGGAATTGAGTTTGTCTAAATCCTCCTGTAGTTCACTGACATCTACGTCTGAATCTATTATCCTACCTATCTTCGTGTCATCAGCGAATTTGCTCATATCACTAGAAATTCCCTCGTCAAGGTCATTTATATATATTATAAACAACAACGGGCCCAAAACCGATCCCTGAGGAACGCCACTTGTTACAGATCCCCACTCCGATTTAACCCCATTTATGCACACCCTCTGCTTCCTATTGGTGAGCCATGACTCGATCCATGACAACACTTTTCCCCCAATGCCATGAGCAGCCACTTTCTTTAACAGTCTCTGATGTGGTACTCTATCAAAAGCCTTACTAAAATCCAAATAAACAATATCGAATTCTTTATCATTATCAACTGCCTCAAAAGCCTTACTGAAAAAAGTTAATAAATTAGTTAGGCAGGAACGGCCCCTGGTGAATCCATGTTGAGTATCATTAATCAAATTATTCCTATCGAGATGGCTTCTTATGTTATCAGCTATAATCGACTCTAGTAATTTGCCTACAATTGATGTTAGACTTATTGGGCGGTAATTTGATGGTAACGACTTGTCCCCTGCTTTAAAAATAGGAATTACATTAGGGGGAGGGGACAAACTAGCTGCTAAGTACTTCACTCCTTACCTCTAAGTTTCCTACCTAAACACATACATAACTAAGTATACAAGTTTATAAAGTAAGATATTTTTAGTTTAGCTATTACTGAAAATATCTCCAATATAAACTTATATGATAATCGATATGCATAAAATATAAAATTCTAATTGCGTATACTTCAAGATACGCAACAAGTTGGCAAGCAAAATCCCAAGTTCAAACACTCCACCTAACGCCTACCTCACTGGAACCTACCCGAATACACTATTCCTAGCTCCGACCAACCCAACAGAAGTCTCGCTTGTTATTAACACATTAAAAAACAAGGCAGGAGATCTAAATAACTTACCACCTTTTATATACAAAAAAGCTTCTCAAGTACTATCACCAATTATTGCAACTCTATTTAACAAATCCATTGAATCCTCCACCTTCCCATCAATACTCAAAATAGCGAGGATTACCCCCATACATAAAGGAGGAGATCAAACAGACCTGAATAACTATAGGCCAATATCTAACTTACCCCTTCTCTCTAAAATCTTTGAAAAGTTAATTCATAGGCAAATCTATTCCTACCTCATCTCCAACAACATACTCAACCCCTGTCAATTTGGTTTCAGGCCTAATAAAAACACAAATGATGCTATCATACACATGCTAGAAATAATATACACCGCTCTTGAAAAAAAAGAAATCCGACTGGGAATCTTCATTGATTTACGTAAAGCTTTTAATACAGTTGACCATGATCTGTTACACTTAAAATTATCACACTATGGTATAAGAGGGCACTCCCTCAACTACCTAAAGTCATACCTTAGCGACAGAAGCCAATATGTGTCCACAAATGGAGCTAACTCTTCACACAAACAATTACAGTTGGTGTCCCACAGGGAAGTGTTCTTGGCCCACTTCTCTTTCTCATTTACATAAACGACCTACCAAATGCATCTCAACTACTCAAACCCATACTATTTGCAGATGACACTACATACGTCTTCTCTCACCCATGCCCAGTCACACTAGCCAACACTGTAAATGCTGAATTACAGAAAATATCTACCTGGATGATGACTAACAAACTTACTCTCAATGTTGACAAAACCTATTTCATTCAGTTTGGGAACAGAGCTACAAATGTTCCACTTAACATAATGATAAATGGATCACTTGTCACAAAACTCACAGAGGGAAAATTCTTAGGAATCCACCTTGACAGTGGCCTCAAATTTCAGACACATATTCAACAAATTTCCAAGAAAGTCTCAAAGACCGTAGGAATACTATTCAAGATAAGGTACTATGTTCCACAACCAGCTCTCCTTTCCCTTTATCACTCACTTATTTACCCTAATCTCACCTATGGAATCTGTGCATGGGGCTCATCAACAATAAATCATCTTAAACCATTAATAACACAACAAAAGGCTGCAGTCCGAATGATTACAAATTCCCATTCTAGACAACATACTCCACTAATATTAAAAAGTCTGAACTTACTCAACATAAAAGACATCCATACTTTTTACAGTGCCTATTACATACATAGAACACTAAACTCAAATATTAACCTGACACTCAAAATTCTCCTAACCAACCTTAACAGGACACATGAACATAGCACAAGGCATAGATCACTCTTCCATGTTCCCCGCGCCCACCTCACACTATGCAAAAACACAATGCACATTAAAGGCCCAAAAAATTGGATTTATTACCTATGATTTCCAAAGAAACCTGGTCTGTTCATCAATTCAAAACTCTGCTAAGACCCACCTACTCACCCAAAACTAAATACCCACTACTACTCCCCTAGCCTCAAAACCCCTTACATAATTGCTCAAAGAAAAAATAATTTATCAAACATAATCTAGTACAAATGTTGAAACTTATACCTGATAATGTTTAAACCTGTTATACCTCATAATGTATAAACCATTTATAATTAATACAACCTAATCTAACTTTGTTCCTACAGCATTACCAAATAAAGAAATCCATTCTCATGTACCCTTGTGCTCCTTGTAACTCATCTAATGACCATATAAACTGTTATTGCAACACAAATTATTGATTTGATTTGCTTAATCTGATTTAATAATTTTATTAATACAAATAATAAATTATTATGTTGACATATAAAACTGTAAATGATCCAAAATTATAAAACTATTATGTTTCAAAAATGTCAAGTTCAAATTATGTTCAAATTTCATACCTTAAATACTCAACTATACTTATATTGTAAACTGTTTACTATAATTCTTACCATTTAGTTTTAAGTTAATTTTAAGTCTGCCAACAATGCTCTGCATATTAGGGGCTTTTGGCATGTACACCTCTTGTAATCTCATAACCCATTGTAAATCTTTGTATCATGTCACAGTAAACTATTATCATTATTATTATTATTATTATTATTATTATTATTATTATTATTATTATTATTATTATTATTATTATTATTATTATTATTATTATTATTATTATTATTATTATTATTATTATTATTATTATTATTATTATTATTATTATTATTATTATTATTAATATGACAGTTTTATAGGTTTCCTTACAGCAGGACTGAAGCCACTATGGTTCAGTAGCTATGGCAGCAGGACTGAAGTCACTATGGTTCAGTAGCTATGACAGCAGGACTGAAGCCACTATGGTTCAGTAGCTATGGCAGCAAGACTGAAGTCACTATGGTTCAGTAGCTATGGCAGCAGGACTGAAGCCACTATGGTTCAGTAGCTATGGCAGCAGGACTGAAGCCACTATGGTTCAGTAGCTATGGCAGCAGGACTGAAGTCACTATGGTTCAGTAGCTATGGCAGCAGGACTGAAGTCACTATGGTTCAGTAGCTATGGCAGCAGGACTAAAGTCACTATGGTTCAGTAGCTATGGCAGCAGGACTGAAGCCACTATGGTTCAGTAGATATGGCAGCAGGACTGAAGCCACTATGGTTCAGTAGCTATGGCAGCAGGACTGAAGTCACTATGGTTCAGTAGCTATGGCAGCAGGACTGAAGCCACTATGGTTCAGTAGCTATAGCAGCAGGACTGAAGTCACTATGGTTCAGTAGCTATGGCAGCAGGACTGAAGCCACTATGGTTCAGTAGCTATGGCAGCAGGACTGAAGTCACTATGGTTCAGTAGCTATGGCAGCAGGACTGAAGTCACTATGGTTCAGTATTTATGGCAGCAGGACTGAAGTCACTATGGTTCAGTAGTTATGATAGTTTCAGAGGTATTCCTCCAACAGTGAAAGTCATTATACATTATACGTTCAACAAATGCTTCAGTATTAAGAACTGCTTAATACTGAACTCAAAACTATCATAACTTAAAACCCCAAAATACATACATAATTCATTCCAAGAACCCAGACATACAACTTTTACTATACCTTGGCTTTGAAGAGTTGGTGGTTGGGTCTAGGTTAGTCTCTGTGGTTACAATATCTTCAACACATTCAAAAGCATAATTATGTAGCCTTTCACTAAATATATGTTCCACTATTTAAAAGTTCTTCAAAATGAGATAAGTATTTAATGACAGAACAATCACTGACCATCACAAACATAAAACAAAAACTCTCCAAAAAAACAATTTGTTGAGAGAATCTTAGAGCCTGTCCGACACGTCTCCTGTCAGAGCATCTTAGAACCTGTCCGACACGTCTCCTGTCAGAGCATCTTAGAACCTGTCCGACACGTCTCCTGTCAGAGCATCTTAGAACCTGTCCGACACGTCTCCTGTCAGAGCATCTTAGAGCCTGGCCGACACGTATCCTGTCAGAGCATCTTAGAGCCTGGCCGACACGTCTCCTGTCAGAGCATCTTAGAGCCTGGCCGACACGTCTCCTGTCAGAGCATCTTAGAGCCTGGCCGACACGTCTCCTGTCAGAGCATCTTAGAGCCTGGCCGACACGTCTCCTGTCAGAGCATCTTAGAGCCTGGCCGACACGTCTCCTGTCAGAGCATCTTAGAGCCTGGCCGACACGTCTCCTGTCAGAGCATCTTAGAGCCTGGCCGACACGTCTCCTGTCAGAGCATCTTAGAGCCTGGCTGACACGTCTCCTTGTTAATGTATCAGATGAACTTCCATTAATGAATATCATCTGATGTATAAAGTAGTTTAGGTGGAAAATCTGTGACTTTTTGCATTGATTTATAAAGCAACATCCAAAATCACACAGTTGAAAGATTCGATGAAAAAATGAATGCAGAAATATTTCTGTGCAAATAGATCACTTGAGGAGTTGAGTCAACTCCAGTAGAAAGTTGTAAGTCCAATACAACAAAAATATATAATACAACATAGATCATTACGAATTGTTTATTAATCTTTGTAAAACCTATGCGAAATATAAATAATATAATAAGAAAAAGAAATTAAGTTGACCCAATTAGGGTAATAAAATTATTATTAAAAATAATTATGAAATAAAATTAATACAAATATCAAGTACAATATTAGGTGAATATATTTTATATTTAATATACTATGAAATATATTCCCGCATTTCACATTAATATGAATATAATAATAAACTAATAATATCTTTATTTACTACAAGTACATGAACAAGGTATACAGTCCTAGCTAATATAAGTGACATACTACTATATAGAAAGTCCCTTGTTATGCTGAGCATTTCGGGCAAATTAGGTCAGTTTTGTCCCAGGATGCGACCCACACCAGTCCACTAACTCCCAGGTACCCATTTTACTGATGGGTGAACATAGACAACCGGTGTAAAGAAACACCCCCAGTGTTCCTACCCTCGCCGGGAATCGAACGCTGTGTGAAGCGAGAGCTTTAGCGATTAGGCGATCATCTATTTTCTCGGTTTGACTTTATTCCTAAAGTTAATTAAAAAAAAAAAAAAATGAAATGCAAAATCAAAACACTTACAACGCCATATATGTGAGAGCTGCTTGTCTCTGCTTACACACCTGTGCTTGTTGTAGACAAACACCTGAAAGCTGTGCTTGTTGTAAACAAACACCTGAAAGCTGTGCTTGTTGTAGACAAACACCTGAAAGCTGTGCTTGTTGTAAACAAACACCTGAAAGCTGTGCTTGTTGTTGACAAACACCTGAAAGCTGTGCTTGTTGTAGACAAACACCTGAAAGCTGTGCTTGTTGTAAACAAACACCTGAAAGCTGTGCTTGTTGTAAACAAACACCTGAAAGCTGTGCTTGTTGTAAACAAACACCTGAAAGCTGTGCTTGTTGTAAACAAACACCTGAAAGCTGTGCTTGTTGTAGACAAACACCTGAAAGCTGTGCTTGTTGTAGACAAACACCTGAAAGCTGTGCTTGTTGTACACAAACACCTGAAAGCTGTGCTTGTTGTAAACAAACACCTGAAAGCTGTGCTTGTTGTAAACAAACACCTGAAAGCTGTGCTTGTTGTAGACAAACACCTGAAAGCTGTGCTTGTTGTAGACAAACACCTGAAAGCTGTGCTTGTTGTAAACAAACACCTGAAAGCTGTGCTTGTTGTAGACAAACACCTGAAAGCTGTGCTTGTTGTAAACAAACACCTGAAAGCTGTGCTTGTTGTTGACAAACACCTGAAAGCTGTGCTTGTTGTAGACAAACACCTGAAAGCTGTGCTTGTTGTAAACAAACACCTGAAAGCTGTGCTTGTTGTAAACAAACACCTGAAAGCTGTGCTTGTTGTAAACAAACACCTGAAAGCTGTGCTTGTTGTAAACAAACACCTGAAAGCTGTGCTTGTTGTAGACAAACACCTGAAAGCTGTGCTTGTTGTAGACAAACACCTGAAAGCTGTGCTTGTTGTACACAAACACCTGAAAGCTGTGCTTGTTGTAAACAAACACCTGAAAGCTGTGCTTGTTGTAAACAAACACCTGAAAGCTGTGCTTGTTGTAGACAAACACCTGAAAGCTGTGCTTGTTGTAGACAAACACCTGAAAGCTGTGCTTGTTGTAGACAAACACCTGAAAGCTGTGCTTGTTGTAAACAAACACCTGAAAGCTGTGCTTGTTGTAAACAAACACCTGAAAGCTGTGCTTGTTGTTGACAAACACCTGAAAGCTGTGCTTGTTGTAGACAAACACCTGAAAGCTGTGCTTGTTGTAAACAAACACCTGAAAGCTGTGCTTGTTGTAAACAAACACCTGAAAGCTGTGCTTGTTGTAAACAAACACCTGAAAGCTGTGCTTGTTGTAAACAAACACCTGAAAGCTGTGCTTGTTGTAAACAAACACCTGAAAGCTTTGCTTGTTGTAGACAAACACCTGAAAGCTGTGCTTGTTGTAGACAAACACCTGAAAGCTGTGCTTGTTGTAGACAAACACCTGAAAGCTGTGCTTGTTGTAAACAAACACCTTAAAGCTGTGCTTGTTGTAAACAAACACCTGAAAGCTGTTCTTGTTGTAAACAAACACCTGAAAGCTGTGCTTGTTGTAGACAAACACCTGAAAGCTGTGCTTGTTGTAGACAAACACATGGAAGCTGTGCTTGTTGTAGACAAACACCTGAAAGCTGTGCTTGTTGTAGACAAACACCTGAAAGCTGTGCTTGTTGTAAACAAACACCTGAAAGCTGTGCTTGTTGTAAACAAACACCTGAAAGCTGTGCTTGTTGTAAACAAACACCTGAAAGCTGTGCTTGTTGTAAACAAACACCTGAAAGCTGTGCTTGTTGTAGACAAACACCTGAAAGCTGTGCTTGTTGTAAACAAACACCTGAAAGCTGTGCTTGTTGTAAACAAACACCTGAAAGGTACACACAAGAAAATCACTTCTTTTCACTAGTTTATGGATTTGATAAAACAGGAAGAAGAGTAACTTGTTTAGGAATAAAAACGATATTTTGTACAAATATGTTTATATTTGTACAAAATATAGTTTTTATTTTTTTGGTAATTAACTTTAGGAATAAAATCAAACCGAGAAAATAGATGATCGCCTAATCGCTAAAGCTCTCGCTTCACACAGCGTTCGATTCCCGGCGAGGGTAGAAACACTGGGGGTGTTTCTTTACACATAATCACTTAAAACTCGTAGAGAAGAAACACTAATAGAGGAACGAAGGCACCGAAATAGAACATACACCGAAAAAAAGCAACAAGAAAGAACAAACACGGGTATATACCCTGAAGAAGGTATCAAACACAAAACATACCCTGAAGAAGGCAGCAGCAAACAAGAAGAAAGTAAGCACCTCGGACAAGAGAATAAAGGAGGAAACTGAAAGAGAAGCTAACTTATGGATAAAACATACATCGGAAAATGGTAACAAAGAAAGAACAAGCCACAGCACATACATTCTTGAAGAAGAACATTAACCAAAAGAACAACGAATACCAGCCGGAAAGACAAGGAACTCTAGCAAGAAAATAAGAAGCAGCTCACTGTTCACAGAAAGTCTTCTAACACATCAACTTGTGTCAATTATTTCAACAATCAGTAAGTTAAGACAAGAACTGTGTCTAGTCTACTCCTAAGATATTTAGTGAATTGCTGGACAAGTCGCTTAGAGCAAGAAGTTTCCAGTATAAACCAAGAGGTCAATTGCTGGCTGGACAAATACTGTAAGGAAAATGCAGTAACATTCATTGACAACTGGGACCTCTTCTATGGCAGAAATGACATGTATGCCAGGGATGGGGTTCACTTATCTAGGTCTGGGGTGGGGGCACTGGCAACTGCAGTGGAGGGAGCTGTTAGGGCTTTAAACTAGAAAAAGTTAGTGGTATGGGTTATGGGGGGAAAACAGTGAAGTCCCAGTGTAGTAATGTTATAAATTCTAGGGGAACTAGTAATAGGCAGAATAAGGTGGATATTGGAAAGCCAGTGGCACTAGGTGACAAGGACAGTAATAGGTATAAGGGAAAAACAGAAATGAGCAGGAAGGGTAAAGAGAAAGGAGGGTCTTTAAGTGTATATTACACCAATAGTCGTAGTGCTAGGAATAAGATGGACGAGTTGAGAGTAGTTGCAAGTACAGGTAATATTGATGTTTTGCAATAACTGAAACATGGTTTAATATGAAAAATCGGGACTTGCCTGCCGAATGTCACATTCAGGGTTTTAAATTGTTCCAAGTAGACAGAAGTATCGGGAAGGGGGGTGGGGTGGCACTCTATGTCCGTGATCATTTAAATTGTTGTATAAAAATGGGTATAAAGTCTGAATTAACACATACAGAGTCTGTCTGGATAGAATTTTCAGAGGGGCATGAAAAATTGATTTTAGGTGTGATATACCGTCCCCCAAACTTAGATAGGGACCAAGGGAGACTACTATGGGAGGAAATTGTTAAGGCCACAATGCACGATAACGTAGTTATTCTGGGTGACTTCAACTTTAGTCAAATTGATTGGAATTTTTTGACTGGGAATTTAGAATCTAACGATTTCTTAGAAGTAGTTCAAGATTGTTTTTGAAGCAGTTTGTGACAGAACCTACAAGGGAAATAATCTGCTTGACTTAGTTCTGGCAAACAAGGAAACCCTTGTTAATAATTTAGAAATTACAGAGGAACTCGGCGCAAGCGACCACAAATCAATTACCTTTGGCATTGAATGGAAGTTTCATAGTAGGAATAACTCAGTAACGGTCCCAGATTTTCGCTTAGCAGATTACAATAGACTTAGAGAACACTTATCATCTGTGGACTGGGGTAATGAAGAGATCTATCAATATGACAGTTTTCTGAACACTATACATGCTGCCCAAAGAACATTTATCCCATATAAAGAAATTAGATCGAATAGAAATGACCCAAAATGGATGAATAATAGGCTCAAATATCTTTTAGGGCAGAAGAAAGGAATTTATAGGCGTATCAAAAGAGGTGAGGGTCATCTTATGAATCAGTATATTGACATTAAGAGGGACGTTAAAAGGGGATAAGAAAAGCTAAACGGGACTACGAAATTAAAGTTGCTAGGGATTCGAAAACTAACCCAAAAGTTTTTCCAGGTGTATAGAACAAAAGTTAGAGATAAGATAGGTCCCCTTAAAAATAATTATGGGTATCTCACTGACAAAGAGAATGAAATGTGCTCTATTTTTAATAATTATTTTCTCTCGGTTTTCACTCAGGAAGACACTAATAATATCCCAAGAATTAGGTATTTTAGTGGGCCTGAAGAAGATAAATTATGTAGTATCACAGTCACTAGCGAAATGGTTATCAAACAGATAGACCGTTTGAAGCAAAATAAATCGCCAGGCCCTGATGAGCTTTTTCAAGGGTTCTTAAGGAATGCAAAATTGAACTCTGTGAACCCTTAACTAACATTTTTAACCTATCTCTTCAAACAGGTGGAAGATGGCTAATGTAATTCCTATTTTTAAAGCAGGGGACAAGTCGTTACCATCAAATTACCGCCCAATAAGTCTAACTTCAATTGTAGGCAAATTATTAGAGTCGATTATAGCTGATAACATAAGAAGCCATCTCGATAGGCATAATTTGATTAATGATACTCAACATGGATTCACCAGGGGCCGTTCCTGCCTAACTAATTTATTAACTTTTTCAGTAAGGCTTTGAGGCAGTTGATCATGATAAAGAATTCGATATTGTATTATATATATATATATATATATATATATATATATATATATATATATATATATATATATATATATATAAGAGAGAGAGAGAGAGAGAGAGAGAGAGAGAGTTTTTATGAGGATAGTGAGGCTCAGGTTAGGGTGTGTAGGAGAGAGGGAGATTACTTCCCGGTAAAAGTAGGTCTTAGACAGGGATGTGTAATATCACCATGGTTGTTTAATATATTTATATATGGGGTTGTAAAAGAAGTAAATGCTAGGGCGTTGGGGAGAGGGGTGGGATTAAATTATGGGGAATTAAATGCAAAATGGGAGTTGACACAGTTACTCTTTGCTGATGATACTGTGCTTATGGCAGATTCTAAAGAATAGTTGCAAATGTTAGTGGACGAGTTTGGGAGGGTGTGTAAAGGTAGAAAGTTAAAAGTGAACATAGATAAGAGTAAGGTGATGAGGGTATCAAACGATTTAAATAAAGAAAAATTGGATATCACATTGGAGAGAGGGATTATGGAAGAAGTAAATGTTTTCAGATATTTGGGAGTTGACGTGTCAGCGGATGGGTTTATGAAGGATGAGGTTAACCATAGAATTGATGAAGGAAAAAAGGTGAGTGGTGCGTTGAGGTATCTGTGGAGACAAAAAAACGTTATCCATGGAGGCAAAGTAGGGAATGTACGAAAGTATAGTGGTACCAACACTCTTATATGGGTGTGAAGCATGGGTTGCAAATGCTGCAGCGAGGAGGAGGCTGGAGGCAGTGGAGATGTCCTGTCTAAGGGCAATGTGTGGTGTAAATATTATGCAGAAAATTCGGAGTGTGGAAATTAGGAGGTGTGGAGTTACTAAAAGTATTTGTCAGAGGGCTGAAGAAGTGTTGTTGAGGTGGTTTGGTCATTTAGAGAGAATGGATCAAAGTAGAAGGACTTGGAGAGCGTATAAATCTGTAGGGAAGGAAGGCGGGGTAGGGGTCGTCCTAGAAAAGTTGGAGGGAGGGGTAAAGGGGTTTTGTGGGCGAGGGCTTGGACTTCCAGCAAGCATGTGTGAGCGTGTTAGATAGGAGTGAATGGAGACGAATGGTTTTTGGGACATGACGATCTGTTGGAGTGTGAGCAGGGTAACATTTTGTGAAGGATTCAGGGAAACCAGTTAATTGATTTAGTTGGACTTGAGTCCTGGAAATGGGAAGTACAATGCCTGCACTTTAAATGAGGGTCTGAGATAGTGACAGCTGGGAGGGACTATTCTCAGCTGTCGTATCTGAGCTCCTCTGCAAAGACAGTGATTATGTATGAGTGTGGTGAAAGTGTTGAATGATGATGAAAGTATTTTCTTTTGGGGATTTTCTTTCTTTTGGTCACCCTGCCTCGGTGGGAGACGGCCGACTTGTTGTAAATTGTGGGACCCATAGCCTCGGAGAAGTGGATAAAAGGCTTCAAGGAAGAATATTTGGATTTCTTCCTAAGCCATTTGAATATTCCACTTCCCTACCACCCATCTTTTCATTTTTTTACCAATAGGTATATTTTATTACATATATGGTACAAAAGATTTAATAGATACATTGTTGATATAAAGATGGCATATACAGTACACGAGGTGTGAGATACATGTTTAGTATATATATATATATATATATATATATATATATATATATATATATATATATATATATATATATATATATATATATATATTATACACGCTGTATTTACTGTAATGTAGTGTAGTGTTGTAGTAGTAGTGTAGTAGTAGTGTAGTAACCCGTGACGTCACGTTATCTCGGCTCCTGCCACTACTTTTGCTCCTCGTATTTATATTATTCTCTTTATTCCATGTTTGCTTCTATTTACGCCCCCCCCCATATAACGTGATGTCTAAGAGGTGGTTATTTTTATTATTGTTATAGTAACAATCAGTCTCATATGCCTTTTGACTGCATGATAAGATATATTGATTCGTCACGCTAACATTGGCTACCATTTTTTTGTGTGTGAAGTTAAAGTAAATATTTGTGTGCTATTATGAAAAGTGAATGAGCTATAGTGGAAAATTTCTTATTGACCCCTAGTTGACCCTGTTGTGACCCTAGTTGACCCTGTTGTGACCGCGGGTCTGAGAAGTTCTCCATCTTGATATTTTTTCTGTGCATGTTTTTTTTTTAATTTTTTTTATTGTGTTTGAAACTTTAATATTTTTGGTAGAAGAGTTGGAAGTGATGGTATTTTGAGATTAATAAAGAAACATTGTTTTGTATTGTATTTGTGGTGGAGAGCATGAGTGTTTGGGTGAGACTTCTGGGGGAACAATTACTGGCCAAAACGAATATTTACAGAGGAAAGTGAAGTTAACTAGTCTCCTAGGCCTATGTGGAAGAATCTCTCGCAACTTTGTCACCCCACTGGAGAGTTGCTGCCCTGGTCTATCACTCATTTTAGTGGGTGCCTATAAGTGTCACCCGGCTTCTGTGACTATCACCCGCTGGCTGTCAGAGTCACCCGCTGTTGCTCAAGGATGGGTGACCGCACTATCAACTGAAGTGACCTCACCTCAACTAGGTATCAGACATCTGGATCAAATTCCTTCTGGCTGGACCCCAACACTCATCCGTCACCTTCACCCCCACCACTCACGAGTCACCCACCAGGCAGCCGTCGTAGTGGTTGGCCTACCACTAATCCTAGTATCTGGTGAGTGTTAATGACATTCCAGCCACTGACAATAATCAAGTGATGCTGCCATGCTGTGATGCTGCCATACTGTGATGCTGCTGCTGTCTCACTGATGGAGTGATGCTGTCCTGCAGCCTGTGCAGATGAGCTGTGATGGTGCTGTTATGATGGGTGCTACTATGCTGTTGCTGTGTTGAGAGCTGATAGGCTGCTGCTAGCTGGATTGCTGTTGCCCAGCTCTTTGTGGAAGTGATGGTGGTGATGGTGAGTGGGGGAGAATGCTTGCTGGTGTGTCAGGAAGTACCTGCCACCTAGGAGATTCCTCTTCGAAGAAGTGAAAGGAAGGCAACCTCGAGGATGGACTCTAGCTGTTGGGACCAGCCTGAAGCTGTTGGCTTGGTATGGAAGCTGTATTCTGTTTTGCTAGCCGACCTGTACTGCCGGTTTAGGGATGTCCTGCCAGCCATGAGAGATAAAGAAAGAGTGTGGTGTTCCCAGCGTACTTCGACCTACCAGAAGTGTTAGTGTACCTGTATGGAATAAGGTGACCTTGGAAACGGTCCGGTGACCCAGGCCACCTTGTTTCATGAGGCCAGTGAATCCTAAGAGTGGCGTAGGATGACAGCTGGGAGGGACTATTCTCAGCTGTCCTATCTCGAATTTCAAATTTTGAAGTGTGTTTGTGGAAGTGTGGAAGGGAAATACGACCATGGTCGTGAAGTAGTCCAGTTGCAAATACCTGAAAGGTTGCGACCCGTCTGAGCTGTTTTTCCATGCCAGACAAAAATGAAAGAAAAACTGGTTAATTTGCGAGGATGATTATTAGAGCAAAGTGATAATAGAAGTACGGGAAGGCAATGGAGCCAGATATTTAGTTTTAAGGAGAAGTGAGAGTAAGAAGGTTTTGCACCAGGGAGTCATTGTTATTCAGTCTACTGTGAAGTGTTTGCTGATTATGCTGTCTTGTGGTAGTTGTTGAGAAGGTTGCAAGAGGTCTGTGTGATTGAATAATTTTGTATTGCGTAATTATGTGCTATTTATTCATTTATTCTTTTTATTGTTATAGAATTAAGAGGTAAGGATTAAAATAGTCTGTTAACTTAGATTGCCCTAGTTTTCAGATATTTTAAATTTGGGAGAAAGAGGGAAGTGATGTTCAAGTAGACGAACCGTCTCACAAGTATCAGATCACAAGCAGGACCTGCCTTTGCAATTTGCTAATCTGTCACACCCTGGCCACGTCAGGTTCGTGTGAAACCATTGTAGTCCCAAGATAGAATACCTGGCTTCTCAGGTCTTATTGTTCAAGGAGAATATTCACAAAATTAAGGAGTGTTTGACTCTTTTGTGTAAAGCACACGTGGTGTGCTCCTCCATGGAGGGTGACCCCGGGGCCTTGGAGTTTGGAGGGGGTAGGGGGTACATGGAGGACCATATAAGCACAAGGAAACAGCTGAGAGAGAGAATTCGGGTAGAGCTCTGGCCGATGTGCAGACCTCTGTAGAGAACTTGGAGCAGAGGACTGAGAGAGGGCAGTTTTCTGACAGAGCGAGAGCTGGTGGCTCTGGAGAGACAGCTGTCGCTAGTGTGGGTCTTGGAACCTAAAGTTCTTAGAGGTGAACTGTCCGACTGATCCCAGACTTTAAGTTTATATTTCGATTTCGCCAGTAATTATGTATTCCCTGTTTCAATAATTTGTGTACCATCCCCATTTATCTTAATATCTAATCACTTTCTCATTTTCCCAAATATATTATTGTATAAGGATTTAATTTAATAAAACTGTGTTTGAGTGGAATAGGTAGTAATCTCCGCTAAGTGAGAGGGGTAGTCTTCTCTAGGGGAGAGGGGTAGTCTCCGCTAATGAGGGGGTAGTCTCCGCAAAGGAGAGGGTAGTCTCCGCTAAGGTAGAGAGGGGTAGTCTCCGCTAAGTGAGAGGGGTAGTCTTCTCTAGGTGAGAGGGGTAGTCTCCGCTAAGTGAGAGGGGTAGTCTCCGCTAGAGAGGGAGTCTCCGCTAAGTGAGAGGGGTAGTCTCCGCTAGGTAAGGTTCATCAGGAAACAGGACAAGTGTTTCCTGACGCGGGTCTTAGTCAGATTATGATCCGCCTTTGGAGCGTTTGGTCATCTGAGCGAGGCCTTCCGCTGGCTTAACGGTCCACCCCTTTAAAAATTATAATCATAATCATTTAGTTATTAGTCTCCGTTGCATCTCACTCATTACCTGGTAAGGACGGCTATCATTCTTACCCTTCTCTCTCTCTCTCTCTCTCTCTCTCTCTCTCTCTCTCTCTCTCTCTCTCTCTCTCTTAACGGTCTCCCCCTCTTAAAATTATAATCATAATCATCTTATTTTAGTCTCCGTTGCATCTCACTCATTACCTGGTACGCTCATCTACTCCTTCTCTCTCTCTCTCTCTCTCCTCTCTCTCTCTCTCTCTCTCTCCCTCTCTCTCCTCTTCTCTTCACTTTATACCCAATATTATTACCTCATTTGTTCCCACTATATGACTCTTTCTTTCTTTTATATATATATATATATATATATATATATATATATATATATATTATTTCTATTTGAACTAAATACTACACGTACCATCAGTTTAATGGCCAAGTTCTTGAAGTCGACACTCTTAAGTGAGGAATTTTGAGGAGCATACAACAAACTTAGAATATAGTTTAAAATTTATTGTAACATATTATTTATTTTTTTACAACCAATAATATTGTACATGTATCAAAATTAGTTTTCTTTTAACATTTATCAGAGACTAGTTCAAAGGAATTTGCGAATCTATGATAATTCCAGCTACTGTCCTTTGGATGTATTTGGGATACACAATAAACTATGTATTCCAGTTACTGTTCTTGGGATGTATTGGGGATACACAATAAACTATGTATTTCAGAGATGAAATTCACTTTCAATTCTCTGTTTTAACAAATATGTTTTCATTCATCATTATGGGATAAGGTTCTTTGTTCTTACTTAAAGGTCGGTGGTGAGATATCCTAAGAAGACGGAATAAGGAAGAGGAACATGCAAATTGGTTGTGTGAGCACACTTGTGGTGTGGGTCATCTTATGGTCTGGCCTGACAGCTCACACCACTTATACTTCACAAACCTCTTGGACTATCACCAACGGCAATGCTTGTGAGTTTTTAGGTATCCCACAAGGGTATACTTATAGCATTTGTCGGAATTTTTCTTAATGCAAAGTTTCTGTGTAATAACTTGAGAATTCCTCTTCTGATCCGTTACAAACTTTCAGTGCCGTAGTGTCTTGTTAGGATGAAGGTTCGCATTTGTACTGTGCTGTGTTGCTGCCAATTTATCAGTTCTAAAAACTATAAGTACAAGCTTAGAAGGAGAGAAGGAACGATCATACAGACAAAATGTGAACAAAGGCACTTATGTACAGTTCAAGACATTAATTGAAGACAAGTTTTGCCAGGAGAGTTTCACATCAAATAAAGAGACAATTAAAACATGTATTATAGTGAATTAGGTGAAAGAAGCACAAATAAATGTAAAGTGGAGAGGTAAAATATATACATAGATGAAGGCAGCCAGTGTGACCCCACTGGCCATTTCACGTCTACACACTCACATTAATAAGAATATAAGAATGAAGGAACAGTATGAAGCAGGCCTACTGGCCTATCCTAGGCAGATTCTTCTCATAACCAACCACTTCTGCCCACTCCCATACATACACTCTCACTCACACTCACTCACCTACTCATACACGCACACACATGCACACACAGGAGCTATGAATCGACCCCTGCAACCACAACTAGGTGAGTACACACACATACACGAGGTGACGAGCGGGGTTCCACAGGGGTCAGTCCTGGGACTAGTGCTGTTTCTGGTATTTGTGAACGACATGACGGAAGGAATAGACTCCGAAGTGTCCCTGTTTGCAGATGATGTGAAGTTGATGAGAAGAACACAGTCGGACGAGGACCAGGCAGAACTACAAAGGGATCTGGACAGGCTGCAAGCCTGGTCCAGCAATTGGCTCCTGGAGTTCAACCCCACCAAGTGCAAAGTCATGAAGATTGGGGAAAGGCAAAGAAGACCGCAGACGGAGTACAGCCTAGGGGGCCAGAGACTGCAAACCTCAATCAAGGAAAAAACCTGGGTGAGTATAACACCAGGTACATCTCCTGAGGCGCACATCAACCAAATAACTGCTGCAGCATATGGGCGCCTAGCAAACCTAAGAACAGCATTCCGACATCTTAATAAAGAATCGTTCAGGACCCTGTACACTGTGTACGTTAGGCCCATACTGGAGTATGCAGCACCAGTTTGGAACCCACACCTAGCCAAGCACGTGAAGAAGCTCGAGAAAGTGCAAAGGTTTGCAACAAGACTAGTCCCGGAGCTAAGGGGTATGTCCTACGAGGAGAAGTTGACGACACTGGAGGACAGGAGAG
>WNWK01028849.1:0-24956 GCA_009830355.1 Cherax destructor | reverse complement strand
TTATAGAATATATTGACAGATGTGTTTATTCCTGTTCTGTTTGCTTGTTTTTGTTTATATGAGCCTGATTTATTTTTGGGCATTTATTGGATTGTTATGTATATATGTGTTTTTAAATAAAAAAAAAAAAAAACTTTATAATTTGTTCATGTTTACCTGGAGTTTACCTGGAGAAATTCCAGGGTCAACGCCCCGCGGCCCGGTCTGTGACCAGGCCTCATGTTGGACCAGAGCCTGATCGACCAGGCTGTTACTGCTGGCCGCACGCTGTCCAATGTACGAACCACAGTCTGGCTGGTCAGGTACCGACTTTAGGTGCCTGTCCAGTGCCTGCTTGAAGACAGCCAGGGTTTGTTGGTAATCTTTCTTATGTATGCTGGGAGGCAGTTGAACAATCTTGGGCCCCTGACATTTATTGTGTTGTCCCTCAACGTGCTAGTGGCACCCCTGCTTTTCATTGGGGGGAAGTTACATCGCTTGTCGAGTCTTTTGCTTTCGTAGGGAGTGATTTTCGTGTGCAAGTTTGGTACTAATCCCTCGAGAATTTTCCATGTGTATATAACAATGTATCTCTCCCGCCTGCGTTTTAGGGAGTACAGGTTTAGAAACTTCAAGCGTTCCCAGTAATTGAGGTGGTTTATCGCAGTTATGCGTGCTGTGAAGGTTCTCTGCACATTTTCAAGGTCAGCAATTTCACCTGCCTTGAATGGTGCAGTTAGTGTGCAGCAATATTCCAGCCTAGATAGAAAAAGCGATTTGTAAAGTGTCAACATGGGCTTTGCATCCCTGGTTTTAAAGGTTCTCATTATCCATCCTGTCATTTTTCTAGCAGATGCGATTGCTACGGTGTTATGGTCCATGAAAGTGAGATCCTCTGACATGATCACTCCCAGGTCTTTGACATTAGTTTTTCGCTGTATTGTATGGTTGGAATTTGTTTTGTACTCCGATGAGATTTTAATTTCCTCACGTTTTCCGTATCTGAGCAATTGAAATTTCTCATCATTGAATTTCATATTGTTTTCTGCAGCCCATTTAAAGATTTGGTTGATGTCTGCTTGGAGTCTTGCAGTGTCTTCAACGGGGACACTGTCATACAGATTCGGTGTCATCTGCAAAGGAAGACAAGGCACTGTGGCTTTTATCCCTGTTTATGTCCGATATGAGGATGAGGAACAGGATGGGAGCGAGTACTGTGCCTTGTGGAACAGAACTTTTCACATTAGCTGCCTCAGACTTTACTCTGTTGACTACTACTCTTTGTGTTCTACTTGTTAGGAAATTATAGATCCATCTACCAACTTTTCCTGTTATTCCTTTATCACGCATTTTGTGTGCTATCACACCATTGTCACACTTATCAAAGGCTTTTGCAAAGTCTGTGTATATAACATCTGCATTCTGTTTGTCCTCTAGAGCATCCAGGACCTTGTCATAGTGGTCCAGTAGTTGGGAGAGACAGGAGCGACCTGCTCTAAACCCATGCTGCCCTGGGTTGTGTAATTGATGGTTATCTAGATGAGTGGCGATCTTGCTTCTTAGAACCCTTTCAAAGATTTTTATGATATGGGACGTTAGCGCTATTGGTCTGTTGTTCTTTGCCATTGCTTTACTACCGCCTTTGTGGAGTGGGGCTATGTCTGTTGTTTTTAATAACTGCGGGACGACCCCAGTGTCCATGCTCCCTCTCCATAGGATGTTAAAAGCACGTGATAGGGGCTTCTTGCAGTTCTTGATGAACACTGATTTCCATGAGTCGGGGCCTGGAGCGGAGTGCATGGAGTGCCTTTTCAAAGTCATGTGGCGTCAGGGTAATGCCAGATAGGCTTGCGTCTACCAGGTTCTGTGGCACTCTCATAAAAAAATCATTTAGGTCTTCAACTTTTAGTCTGGTTAGCGGCTCACTAAAAACTGAGTCATACTGGGACTTTAGTAACTCACTCATTTCCTTGCTGTCATCTGTGTAAGACCCATCTCGTTTTAGTAGGGGCCCAATACTGGATGTTGTTCTCGACTTTGTTTTGGCATAAGAAAAGAAATACTTTGGGTTTCTTTCAATTTCATTTATGGCTTTTAGTTCTTCCTGCGTTTCTTGATTCCTGTAAGATTCCTTTAGTTTTAATTCGATGTTTACTATTTCTCTGACCAGTGCTTCCCTACGTATTTCAGATATATTGGCCCCTTGTAGCCGCTCTGTTATTCTTTGCCTTCGCCTGTATAGGGAGCGCCTCTCTCTTTCTAGTTTACATCTCCTCCTTCTCCTTAAGGGAATTTGCCTTGAGCAAACCTCAAGTGCCACAGATTTAATTTGTTCTAGACATAGGTTAGGATCCGTGATGCTTAGGCTATCTTCCCAGTTTATATCATTTAGGATTTGTTTTACTTGGTCCCACCTTATGTTTTTGTTATTGAAGTTGAAATTGGAGAAGGCTCCCTCGCGACTGATCACATTTCGTCGATCTGGGGCACCCCTCATGCATGTCTGGACCTCTATTATGTTGTGATCTGAGTATATCGTTTTTGATATGATGACATTTCGTATCAGATCATCATTGTTAGTGAAGATGAGGTCCAGCGTATTCTCCAATCTTGTCGGCTCTATTATTTGCTGGTTTAAGGTGAATTTGGTGCAGAGATTTAAAAGCTCGTGTGTGTGCGAGTTTTCATCTGAGCTGCCTCCTGGTGTTATCTCTACTACCACATTATTTGCAATATTCCTCCATTTTAGGTGCCTTAGGTTGAAGTCCCCCAGGAGCAAGATGTTGGGAGCAGGGGCTGGAAGGTTTTCCAGACATTGGTCAATTTTCAGAAGCTGTTCCTGGAATTGTTGGGACGTTGCATCCGGAGGCTTGTATACAACCACGATGACCAGGTTTTGATTCTCGATCTTTACTGCTAAAACTTCAACTACATCATTTGAGGCATTTAGTAGTTCTGAGCATATAAGTGACTCTGTGATATACAGGCCAAATCCCCCCTTTTGCCTGTTCACTCTGTCACATATGTATAGGTTGTAGCCAGAGATCCATATTTCATTGTCCAAGTGATCCTTTATGTGGGTCTCTGTGAAAGCCGCAAACATTGCATTTGACTCTGTAAGCAGTCCACGGATGTAAGGTATCTTGTTGTTTGTTGCCTTTCTTTAGACCCTGTATATTTGCAAAGATGAATGTCGTTGGATTGGTGGTATGGGGAGAGGGGCTTTTTTCCCTGGCACTAATATCTGTTGTTCTGGAGTGGAGGCTATTGACTGTGGTTCCACTTCAGAAATGATTGCAGTTGGTGTACGATTTCTGTCATTTCCTGCCAGCTTTTTTCCTTCCTTGCGCTAAAAACCTCTCTCTGGAGTGGCTTTGGCTACCCAGGTTTTCCCATGGTCTGGATGTTCTGTCGTCGTCCCATGTATAAACGTAAGTAAGTAAATTTACTTATATTATTCATTACCTTTGTAACTTGTGAGTTCATTACCTTTGTAACTTGCTCAGCTATCAAAACTTTGGGGTCCAGTCCCTGGACCCATTATGTACCTCTGTAATCTTTTGACTACCGCCCACAGGATGGGTATGTGGTGCATAATAAAGATATTAAACTAACTAACCATATCTCTCATCACACCCATAACAACACCATGACCACCACGCCTGTTTTGACACACAGTTATCTCAGCACCACCGAAATGTCTCACGTCAAACCAGCACCAATACCATAAACATCACTCCTGTAGTAATGCACCTTATTACTAGCAAGCTCTGTGTCTCTCATCTCACCCTCAACACCATGAATATCACTCCTGTAGTGATACACCATACTGTCACCAGCAAGATGTCTCTCATCACACCCACACCATGAATATCAGGCTTGTAGTGATACACCATACTGTCCCCATGTGGAACGCTACAAGCATGTTGCACTTTATTTGGAGTATGTCACACTTCCATATAGGCTGCCATTTAGACCAACAAACCAGGTGCTAAAGAGTCATCGATCAATAGGGGCCCGGTCGTTATATCAGTACCTCGGTTCATCGGCCAATCACAGACATGCCTGCCAAAGCTGTGGCGCAAATTGGCGGACTTATCTGGGGCCGCTGGTCGTACATGGTACATTCTCTGGCTCTTGCATTTTGCCTCATTGGTTCACCGTGTTATACACTCACTCTTACATTTCTGTACATATTGTAAACTTTGTACACATTGGAAATATCAGCTTGACTATTTGGTGAAGGAAATGCAAGTCATATACTTCTGCTGAGTTTTGATTGCTCCACTTTGTTCCCATTACAACCAGATGCACAGGCCATACTACACCTGTGTTCGTAATATGTGGGCTCTTTCCGGAAGCTGGAGCTGGTCGTAGTATCGTTCAGATTGTCTCTTGTATCGCTGAAAGCGATACAAGAACAGTCTGCTGTGTGTATTCTGCAAGTTATACTGTGCTATTGCTGCATGTTACGTGTGTGACAAACATAGTTTCGTTAGAGTTGGAAATGCCACCAACACATGTTAAGTGACTGATGTGTGAGTATATTCTACTAAATTTTCCCAGACTATCTTTACAGCGCTGCTGGCGAATTGCTCGTTCCATTAGCATAGAATATCAACGAAGTCTTACTGCTGCACAGCTTCGTGGAAGTATTCGTAACAAATTAAAGGCTGAAATAAGTAATACAGCATACCAGACTGAGATCTCTGCTGCTGCAGGGGCTAATAATCGCCGATCCCTCTTCGGTTCCTTCGTAATGTGAAAGAGCTAACACCTGAGCAATCAGATCAGCAATTTCGTGAAGCATATGATGAATCGGTTTTCTCTCAGGTCGAGTCAGCTTCATTGGCGTTTGAGTTGACCAAACTCAATCTTGAGACGACCAGAAAGCAACGATCATTTGCTAAAGAGGAGTTTGACAGAGAGGAAAGGAGGCAGTTTCAGCAGAATGTTGTTGGCAAATTTTGTGTGGAAAAAGAGGTGCCGCTAGTACCTCGTTTTGTTGACACTGAACCTGAAATTTTTTTTGAGTCTTTCGAAAATCAGGCTCGTGGAGCATTGGGCAGCACTTGTGCATACAGCATTGTATGGCAAAGCGCAGGAGTTTACAATGGTATGGATGAAGAGGACTTCGCTAATTACAACGTTGATAAACCAACTGTTCTTGGTGCATATCTGTGTATTCCCATATGGATACAAAAAAGGCCCAGGAGTAGGCCCTGAAAAGGTTAACAGGAGTACATTTGGATTTAAATCACATTTCCCTTTATCTGTTAAAGCAGTTTAGGAAATTTGTTAATATCGGGTATCTTATTTTCATTAATGAGATATCTGGACATGTCACATGGGTTTTTAACTATCTCTATATTCCCAATAAGGGGAAAAATTTTAAAAAATAGTTTTCAAGACAGTGCCCATATGCCTGCCCCATAATTTGATTTGGTTTGATTATCTGTTTTCCCAAACTGCCAAATCCTTGGCCAAGCCCCCCGGGCCCACTACAACATCAGTCAGTCTGTTCACTTTGGGTTTCCCCCAAAACATACTTATTATGTTCATGTTATCATAGTGGGTTTAAGATCTACTTTCAACTGCTTTTCCCTATAAAAAATTTTTCCATTATTTATTTTCCCCCCTAATATTTAATGCTAACACAGATATCCAAAGTTATTTTCCCCATTCCCCCTTTTCTGGGTACTCTTTTTTGCTAAATACCCTGATGGAGAAATCCAATGTGTGAGGGGAAATAGCAATTGTTTTTTAAAATTTTTTTTTTCCCCGTATTTTTAATATCTATCCCTGGCTTCCCAATGAGCATGTTGTTAGTCTTTTTTGTAGTAAAAAGCCTTCATTGATGACAAATCAGTAATGATGATGGGAGCCGTCAGTGTCATAAGAAAAAAGCCCAAAAAGGGTTGCAAACAAGGGGGTTTGCGTGTATCCCCCAGTTGTTTTTTTGGGTTTTCCCAACAAATTTGTTGTCGTTCTTCGGGGGAGGTGGAACCAAAAACAGTCAGCCCTGCCGGGAAAGACCCCTGTTTAGATCCATCAGTGTAAAAACTTGTGATAATTTATTCTACCAGCTAGGCCGAAATTTCTTTTTGAACAGTTGTTTAAAAGTGTTTTAAAGGGAAAGGGAATTACCCAATAAAGTTTTTGGGGGGGTTGGGGAAGATTGATAAAATGAACACATCTTCCATGGGGGGTGTGCTCTTTTTGTCTACAGTGATACAGTTCATGCAGGTTATAAAACTTAATACAATTGCATTTTTTCACAACCCATTTAGATTTGTGTATTTACTTTGACATTTATTAAGATGGTGTAACATTCTGGCATTTCAACATTCTAATCCCCGTACAGTCTTAATTTTTAAAAAACCTATCACTGATACTAGAAATACCAAGCCCTTCCTATATTAAAAACCCCTTTTTTGATTTGAGGCAAAAGAATAATTCCGGGGGTTTTTTTTACATTAATCAAGGGTCGGGAGGGGAAATTTTCAAATAAATATCAAAATGGGACAAAATAATTAAGGACCAAAAAGGCATGTACATCATTCTCCTTCTCACATTTGCACCATAGTTTTGGGGGTTTTAGCCACAACAACTTTTAGAGCAATGTAATCAGTTCATCAATCTTGAAAAAAACAAGGGGAAAAAAAATATCGAGACACGTGAGTTTCAGCAGTGTGGTTGGGGCACACTTGACAAATTTGGGAAATTGGTCCGGGGGCAAAAGGGTTTGGAAGGAAGAATTCCCCGTTTAAAATCCCAAAGTGTCAGAAGGAATGGATAAATGGTTCACCCAAAAAAAAAAAAAGTTGATAAATTTGAAAATTGCAACACTTGGGTATCTTTTTTTTAGGGGAAAAAATTTTGCCCCCAAAAAGGGGAATGGTGGGAAAAAGAGGATTTGGGTAATCAGTCCCCCAGTTGAAGATGGGCCCGTCCATCCCAAACTTGAAAAGTGGACTGATTAAACATATTACAAATTCTTTGGGGGGTTTGCAGGGAAATTTTCATTTTCCTAACCTTTAAGGGGGGGACCAACCTTTCCCCATTTGGGTTTGTCAAATGTGACCCACCTGACTCTGCACCCACCTGTCAACAGTATATAAGCCCTTTTCCACGCCCTATGCCTTCTTTTCAAGATTGATGGACTGATTATATCGACTCAAGGCTAAGGGGGGGGATTCCTCAAACCCCCCAGCTTTGGGGCATTTTTCCCGTCTTCCTTTTTTTTTTAGTTGTGGTATGGGGGGGTTTATTAAAGGGTACATCTACACCAAGGTATCTGTAAGTTTTTAAGTAGTAATGTTTTTACCCCGCAAAAAGATGGGTGGGGGGGGGGCTTTTTTGTCAATATCTTTTTTTTGGGGAAGATATAGCCATTTTAAAAAAGGACTCATCTTCTTATCCCCCGTTGTATGGATCATGATGTCATCAGCATAGCTTATAGCTATGTGTTTAGGTATATATATATATATATATATATATATATTTTTTTTTTTTCAACAAGTCGCCGTCTCCCCCCGAGGCAGGGTGACCCAAAAGAAAGAAAATCCCAAAAAGAAAATACTTTCATCATCATTCAACACTTTCACCACACTCATACATAATCACTGTCTTTGCAGAGGCTTTTAGATACGACAGCTGAGAATAGTCCCTCCCAGCTGTCACTATCCCTGACCCCTCCTTTAAAGTGCAGGCATTGTACTTCCCATTTCCAGGACTCAAGTCCAACTAAATCAATCAAAATGTTACCCTGCTCACACTCCAACAGATCGTCATGCCCCAAAAAACCATTCGTTTCCATTCATTCCTATTTAACATGCTCACACATGCTTGCTGGAAGTCCAAGCCCCTGCCCACAAAACCTCCTTTTACCCCCACCCTCCAACCTTTCTAGGACGACCCCTACCCCGCCTTCCTTACCCTACAGATTTATACGCTCTCCAAGTCATTCTATTTTGATCCATTCTCTAAATGACCAAACCACCTCAACAACCCCTCTTCAGCCCTCTGACAAATACTTTAGTAACTCCTTAGACAGGACATTCCACTGCCTCCAACCCCTCCTCGCTGCAGCATTTGCAACCCATGCTTACACCCATATAAGAGTGTTAGTACCACTATACTTTCGACATTCCCTTCTTTGCCTCCATGGATAACGTTTTTGTCTCCAGATACCCAACGCACCACTCACCCTTTTTTCCTTCATCAATTCTATGGTTAACCCATCCTTCATAAACCCATCCACTGACACGTCAACTCCCAAATATCTGAAAACATTTACTTCTTCCATAACCCCTCTCTCCAATGTGATATCCAATTTTCTTTATTTAAATCGTTTGATCCCCTCATCACCTTACTCTTATCTATGTTCACTTTCAACTTCTCCCTAATTTAATCCCACCCCTCTCCCAACACCCTAGCATTTACTTCTTTTACAACCCCATCTATAAATATATTAAACAACCATGGTGACATTACACATCCCTGTCTAAAACCTACTTTTACCGGGAAGAATCTCCCTCTCTCCCACACACTCTAACCTGAGCCTCACCATCCTCAAAAACTCTTTTCAGCCTTCAGTAACTTACTACCTATTCCATACACTTGCAACATTTGCCACATTGCTCCCCTATCCACTCTATCATATGCCTTTTCTAAATCCAAAATGCAATGAAAACTTCTCTACCTTTATCTAAATACTGTTCAAAATATGCTTCACTGTAAACACTTGATCTACACATCCCCTACCCACTCTAAAGCCTCCTTGCTCATCTGTAATCCTATTCTCTGTCTTACCTCTAATTCTTTCAATAATAACCCTGCCATACACTTTACCTGGTATACCAGTAAACTTATTCCCTATAATTTTTACTCTCTTTATCCCCTTCCCTTATATAAAGGAACTATACATGCCTCTCAAATCCCTAGGTACCTTCCTCTTTCATAAATTTATTAAACAAAAAAACCAACCACTCCAGCACTATATCCCCCTGCTTTTAACTTTTAACCCCTTTAGAGAAATGATAGGAGAGCACAGGAGAGAAAACTTTCAGAGTCCCAAAAATTGAAACTGGTTGGTTACAAAAAATAGTTTGTGATACTGTATCCACAGTTTGTGATACTGTAGCCACAGTTTGTGATATTGTAGCCAAAAGAAAAACTGGGGCCATCGCTACTGCCCCTCAGAAAGTGGATCGAGGCGTTCACTTATACTGTCCTTCCTAAGAGCCCTTGAGGACCCTTTCTTTGCTTATTAAAAACAATGCAAGTGGGTCCTAGAGAAACAAGAAAAAACAGGATCACTATTCATCACCCAAAACCGCCAGGGACCAGTTACCCTTCGTAAACTGTAACCCAGCAGCCTATAAGACATAAAACAAAAGTGAGACATACCAGTCAGCACCTACACATGTAAACCAACGACTACCACTAAAACAAACACACACTGACGGGATATCTGATATCCCCACCACCAGCTCAACTTCCTTCTTTTGAGCAAATAACATATCTACACACTGCATTATATACATTATATGCACACGAATAATGAATGAGCAACCACATTCTCTGTTCTTTTCAATAACGAATCACCAGGTTCAGAGGATGGAGGAACAAAGCCCTAGTGAGTCTTTGATTGTGGTTCCTCATTAGGGAAAGGAAAGGACTGGAATGAACTTCAGTCACTGTACACAAGAGGAAATCCTGAAACATAAACCTGAAGATAAAATGGCAGTGAAAATTAGACTCGTTAGAGGTTTTACATTTTCAAATGCCTCTGACAATTCATATCCTACACCAATTTGTGTTTTTAATAATAAGACTTGAGAGTTTGAAGATCATCTTTGATAAGTTTGGGCAAAATTTCCTATAAAATATTTCCAGCCCACAAAGCGATCACCTTTCAGTTTTTCCAAACAGTAAAATTGTCTATAGCTTCCATCTTGGCATTCATTGGGGCTATTCTTCCTTGACAGAAAAAATAATAATAATAATAATAATAATAATAATAATAATAATAATAATATCTTTATTTCTATAATTACATGTACAAGGTATACAGTCCTAGCTGATATAAGTGACATACTACTATATAGAAAATTAGGAAAATTAGGTCAGTTTTGTTCCAGGATGCGACCCACACCAGTCGACTAACACCCAGGTACCCATTATTACTGATGGGGAACATAGACAACCGGTGTTTACCTGGAGTTTACCTGGAGAGAGTTCCAGGGGTCAACGCCCCTGATGCCCGGTCTGTGACCAGGCCTCAGCGTTGGATCAGAGCCTGATCAACAAGGATGTTACTGCTGGCCGCACGCAGTCCAACGTACGAACCACAGCCTGGCTGATCAGGCACCGACTTTAGGTGCCTGTCCAGTGCCTTCTTGAAGACAGCCAGGGTATTGGTAATCCCCTTAAGTATGCTGGGAGGCAGTTGAACAGTCTTGGCCCCTGGGACTTAATGAGTTGTCTCTCAACGTGCTAGTGGCACACCTGCTTTTCATTGGGGGAATGTTACATCGCCTGCCGAGTCTTTTGCTTTCGTAGGGAGTGACACTCGTGTACAAGTTTGGTACTAATCCCTCTAGGATTTTCCAAGTGTATATAATAATGTATCTCTCCCGCCTGCATTCCAGGGAGTACATGTTTAGGAACTTCCAGCGTTCCCAGTAATAGAGGTGGTTTATTGCAGTTATGTGTGCCGAGAAGGTTCTCTGTACTTTTTCTAGGTCAGCAATTTCACCTGCCTTGAAAGGTGCAGTTAGTGTGCAGCAATATTCCAGCCTAGATAGAACAAGGACCTGAAAAGTGTCAACATGGGCTTGGCATCCCTGGTTTTGAAGGTTCTCATTATCCATCCTGTCATTTTTCTGGCAGATGCGATTGCTACAGTGTTATGGTCATTGAAGGTGAGATCCTCTGTCATGATCACTCCCAGGTCTTTGACATTAGTTTTTTGTTCTATTGTGTGGTTGGAATTTTTTTATATCCGATTTCATTTTAATTTCCTTACGTTTTCCATATCAAAGTAATTGAAATTTCTCACCATTGAACTTCATATTGTTTTATGCAGCCCATTTAAAGATTTGGTTGATGTCTTTTGGAGTCTTGCATTGTCTTCAATGGTGGACACTGTCATGCAGATTCGGGTGTCATCTGTGGCTGATATCCCTGTCTATGTCCGATATAAGGATGAGGAACAGCATGGGAGCGAGTACTGTGCCTTGTGGAACAGAGCTTTCACCATAGCCCCTCAGACTTTACTCTGTTGACTACTACTCTTTGTGTTCTACTTGCTAGGAAATTATAGATCCATCTACCAACTTTTCCTGTTATTCCTTTATCACGCATTTGTGTGCTATCACACCATGGTCACACTTATCAAAGGCTTTTGCAAAGTCTGTGTATAACATCTGCATTCTGTTTGTCTTCTAGAGCATCCAGGACCTTGTCGTAGTGGTCCAGTAGTTGGGACAGACAGGAGCGACCTGCTCTAAAATAATGCTGTCCTGGGTGTGTAATTGATGGTTATCTAGATGAGTGGCAATCTTGCTTCTTAGAACCCTTTCAAAGATTTTTATGATATGGGATGTTAGCGCTATTGGTCTGTAGTTCTTTGCTATTGCTTTACTGCCGCCTTTGTGGAGTGGGGATATGTCTGTTGTTTTTAGTAACTTCGGACGACCCCAGTGTCCATGATCCCTCTCCATAGGATGTTAAAAGCACGTGATAGGGGCTTCTTGCAGTTCTTGATGAACACTGAGTTCCATGAGTCAGGGCCTGGAGAGGAGTGCATGGGCATGTCATTTATCGCCTTTTCGAAGTCATGTGGCATCAGGGTAATGTCAGATAGGCTTGCGTCTACCAGGTTCTGTGGCACTCTCATTAAAAAAATCATTTAGGTCTTCAACTTTCAGTCGGTTAGCGGCTCGCTAAAAACTGAGTCATACTGGGACATTAGTAACTCACTCATTTCCTTGTTGTCATCTGTGTAGGACCCATCTCGTTTTAGTAGGGCCCAATACTGGATGTTGTTCTCGACTTTTTTTTTGGCATAAGATAAGAAATACTTTGGGTTTCTTTCAATTTCATTTATGGCTTTTAGTTCTTCCCGCGTAGGAAAGCACCTAATATTTCCAACTTTTTTGCCGAGAATCAAACCCCGGACTCACCATGTAAAGCGAGAGCTTGGCGGCCTGGGGGCCCAAAGCTCGCCCACACATGGAGGGCCCGTGATTCCCAGCGGGTGGAAACATTTGACGTGTTTCCTACACCAGTGTCATGTGACCTAGCAGAAAATAGGTACCTGGGTGTTAGTCGACTGGTGTGGGTCGCATCCTGGGGGACAAGATTGAGGACCCCAATGGAAATAAGACAGACATTCCTCAATGACGCACTGACTTTCTTGGGTTATCCTGAGTGGCTAACCCTCCGGATTAAAAATCAAAGAAAATCTTATGGCCACGGGCCATAGTAAAGTCACCTATGCTTGTCCCAAAATATTTCTTTGCAAAACTGTGAGCAGGGCATCAATTAGCCTAGTGAAAGCTCTAGCTTTTTCACATGTTGCAGCCTGGGTGTCACTAAAATTACAAGGTCATCAGTAAAATAATCTACACCAGCTAGGTCATGTAACTTCTGCGTTGGGAAAAAAGGCCGGGGCGTTTCAAAGCCCAAAGAGTAGGTCCTGATACAGTAAAAACTCATTTAGTGTTACAAAAGTGGAGATGTCACTGGCACGTGGTGTTAAAGAAATTCATATGTAAATAAATTAGACCTGTGAAGGGCTATTCCCTTCAGCAGGTCCAATTTACTTACATCCATCCAAGGAAGAGGAAAGCAGTCATCTTTAGTTAAATTAACCTTGCTGTAGTAAGTCCTTATAGTGCCATATGGTTTGAGAACTATTAAACAGGTATGCCCACTTGCCCCAGTACTATTCAATTATTGTCAGTATGAATTTCTTCTCCTTCCATATTTGCTTTCCTTGTGGATTTATCCTTATAAAGGGTCTTCCGAATTGGCTCAGCTTAACCTACATCTATATCATGGGGCTTTTAAATTGCTCACTTTAGGATATACGTAATATTCAAACAATTAATCAAAATACAAGAGAAGCTGAACCATCCCCGGGGCTCTTCCTCTAAGGCCTAACATACACAGAGTAGGGCTCTTCAACAAGGCCATGTTAAAAAAATGCACATCAGTGGGTGACCTACCAGATCTCTGAGGGCTGCTGCATTGAACGATTGATAAGCACCTCATGCTCAGACTTCAGCTGCCTGGGTGTAGATTTTATAATACATATGCAAGATCTATTCCAACACATTGTACAGCCACTACACCTTGCTTTCAAGACATTCGTAGGGATCGGCAATATCGGCAAATCTACAGCCTCGGAGAGTGTAGCACCAAGGTACAGTCCCACAGCATCATGCTTTGTCTAGCTGGTGGGCAGGATCACTAGTGACATCACCCTCACAATAGCCAAACGGTTTCTGAAACTGAGAGGATGCTCCTAGTGGAAAGCTTCGCCGTCTTACCCAACCAGTGCTTCCCCAAATTGACCAATGGCCCCCTTACTTGGTGGTCACCAATCAGGTCAAAGTTACAGTAACTCAATGATTCCAGAGTGCTTCAACGCACGACAAATAAAAGGAGGCGTAATCCTTTATCCCAGACCATCTGATACTGGGTACAACATGCAGCACTTTCCTGAGACTGGTGAAAGAACTTCACCTTCATCACCCTGACTACTGGAGTAACAGATTGTGGTAGACTGGTGAAAGAACTTAACCTTCATCACCCTGACTACTGGAGTGACAGATTGTGGTAGACTGGTGAAATAACTAACTTCATCACACTGACTACTGGAGTGACAGATTGTGGTAGACTGTGAAAAATTCACCTTCATACCCTGACTACTGGGGTAAAGATTTGGGAGACTGGGGAAATAACTTAACCTTCATCACCCTGACTACTGGGGGAAAGACGGTGGTTAGGGCTGCGGGGAAAAAATTCACCTTCATCACCCTGACACTGGGAAAAGATTGGGAGACGGGGAAAGAACTAACCTTCATCACCCTGACTACTGGGGACAGATTTGGGAGACTGGTGAAAACTTTTACCTTCATCAAACCCCGACTACTGGAGTAAAGATTTGTAGATTGAAATAACTTAACCTTTACACCCTGACTACTGGAGTGACAGATTTGGTAGACTGGTGAAAAAACTTCACCTTCATCACCCTGACTCTGGAGTAACAGATTGGTAGACTGGAAATAACTTAACCTTCATCACCCTGACTACTGGAGTGACAGATTGTGGTAGATGTGAAAGAATTTAAACCCTTCATCACCTTTACTACTGCAGTGAGAGACTCTGGTAGATTTCGTCCTAATATTCAAGTGTCCCAAAACTACCTGAGAATATTTTGTAAAATTTGACTCTTGATTAGTCTGAATTTCTGTAGAAAAGCCTAATTAACTAAACTTTACAAAAGAAATCTGAAACGAAACACACACAGACTTTAAGGAGTATGGACTCTGGTAACCCTAGGAAAATTAGTGATTAGAAAACACTGATTATCCAGCTTTTCCTTCTCAATTCTCAAATGGGGTTTTGAGGCTGGAAAATTGCCCTTTAAAATTTTTAAATTTCCTACCTCTACAGGTTGGAGCGACACCATTTGGTCAACAGCGACATCTTCTTCCAAACTCCACCATACACTGACCTGCCTGGGAAAATTCAGTCCTCTAAACTTCTGCCTAAATCACTCTGGCAACATTTGATAAACAAGCAAAAATACCTCCATCCTTTTCCCCTAATCCGAAAATTCATGCTCGTTAGAGAATTAACCGTGACAAGGTAAACAGGGTGGGCAAGGTAGACAGGGTGGGCAAGGTAGACAGAGTTGGCAAGGTAAATAGGTAGACAAGAAGTACAAAAGGACTGGGTGGAGCGGTTAAAAAAGGGTAGACAAGATAGACATAGTAGACAGTGTGGACTTAGTGGACAATGTTGACTGAACAGGATGGATAAGGTGAAAAGGTTGTACAACACGGACAAAGTATACTGGGTGGACAGCATGGATAAGACAGACTGGGTGGACAGCATGGCAACACAGACTGGGTGGACAGCATGACAGCACAGACTGGGTGGAACATGGACAGCACAGACTGGGGGGACAGCATGGACAACACAGACTGGGTGGACAGCATGGACAGCACAGACTGGGTGGAACAGGCATGGGGACCAGGCCAAGACTGGGTGGACAGCATGGACAGCACAGACTGGGTGGACAGAAATGGACAGAAACAGCCCCTGGGTGGACAGCACAGACTGGGTGGACAGAAAAAGGGGGGAGGCATCAGCCCCTGGGTGGACAGCATGGACAGCACAGACTGGGTGGACAGCATGGACAGCACAGGATGCGAGTGGACAGCATGGACAGCACAGACTGGGTGGACAGCATGGACAGCACAGACTGGGTGGACAGCATGGACAGCACAGACTGGGTGGACAGCATGGACAGCACAGACTGGGTGGACAGCATGGACAGCACAGACTGGGGGGACAAAGACGTGGTAATGACAGCACAGACTGGGTGGACAGCATGGACAGCACAGACTGGGTGGATCAGAAAACGGGAAACAGAAACCAGACTGGGTGGACAGCAGGGGGGACAGAAAGTAGCCCCTGGGTGGACAGCATGGACAGCACAGACTGGGTGGACAGCATGGACAGCACAGACGGGGTGGAAAGCATGGACACACAGACTGGTGGACAGCAGGGACAGCACAGACTGGATGGACAGCATGGACGGGACAGACGGGGTGGACAGCATGGCACAGGACAGACTGGATGGACGGCATGGACGGACAGACTGGTGGACAGCATGGACGGGACAGACTGTGGACAGCATGGACAACAACGGGTGGACAGCATGACAGCACAGACTGTGGAACTGGGGACAGCTGATGGACACACAGACTGGAGGGACAGCATGGACGGGACAGACTGGATGGACAGCATCGACAGGACAGACTGGATGGACAGCATGGACAGGACAGACTAGGTGGGACAGCATGCACAGGACAGACGGGATGGACAGCATGGACAGGACAGACTGGGTGGACAGCATGGACATGACAGACTGGGTGGACAGCATGCGACGGGACTGGATGGAAAACCATTGGAAAAAGACGGGACGGGAGGGACGGCATGGACAGGAAAGACTGGATGGACGGCATGGACGGGACAGACTGGATGGACGGCATGGACGGGACAGACGGGATGGACAGCGGCCCCGGGAAAGACTGGGGGGACAGCATGCGACAGATTTGGATAGACAGCATGCGCAGGACAGACTGGATGGACAGGACAAGACAGACTGGGGGGACAGAAAGGGAAAGGACAGATTGGGGGGACAGCATCCCAAAAACAGACTGGGTGGACAGCATGGAAAGGCAGACTGGGGGGACAGCATGGACAGGCCCAGACTGGGGGGAAGGCAGGGACAGACTGGAGGGACAGCATGCGCAGGCCAGACGGGATGGACAGCAGGGGAAAAGAAAACCCCGGGACAGCATGGAAAGGACAGATGGGTGGACAGCATCCCCCAAAACAGACTGGGTGGACAGCAGGGAAAGGACAGACTGGGTGTACAGCAGGGAAAAGGGACAGACTGGGTGGACAGCATGGACAGGACAGACTGGATGGACAGCATGGACAGGACAGACTGGATGGACAGCATGGACGGGACAGACTGGATGGACAGCATGGACAGGACAGACTGGATGGACAGCATGCCCAGGACAGACTGGATGGACAGCATGGACAGAACAGACGGGGTGGACAGCATGCGACAGACTGGAGGGACAGCATGCGCAGGACAGACTGGATGGACAGCATGGAAAGGACAGACTGGATGGACAGCATGCGCAGAACGGGCCCGGGTGGAACAGCAGCAGAAAGATGGGTGGACAGCATGAAAGAACAGACTGGGTTAAACAGCATGGAAAGGACAGACTGGGTGGACAGCATGTGCAGGACAGACTGGGTGGACAAAAGGCACAGGGACAAAGTAAATGGACAACATGCACAGGACAGACTGGATGGACATTATACACAGGAATGACTGGTGGACAGCATCCCGGGGAACAGAGGGATGGACAGCATGCACAGGACAATTGGATGGACAGCCTGCACAGGACAGACGGGATGGACAGCCTGCACAGGACAGACTGGGTGGAAGCATGGACAAGGTAAAAAAAAGAAGGTAGAAAAGGGGCCAAAAAGTGGATAAGGTGTACCGGTGGGCTAAGGGATAGGATGAACTTTGTGGAAAAGGGTGGGCAGGGTGAAAGGGGTTGACGGGAGAGGTTTTCGAGAGGGTGGTCTTAGGTACACGAGGTCACAGCTGGAAAAAAACAAAGATGAGTCACAGGAATGGGGAAAAAGCATCTTTTGCCTTAGAGTGGTTGGAAGAGGAACGACCTAGACGGCAAAGTGGTAGAGGCAGAATCCATATATAACTTTAAGGAAAGGCTTATTTAATTAAAGCAGACACGAGTGAAACCAGTAGCGTCCAGCAGACTGGCGGGGGCCAGGAACTGAAAATTCGACCCCCGCAATCACAAATGAGACGAGTACAGTAAACAACCAAGTAATAACACCATCATTAACACCACCACTAAAATTTAATTACAACACTACTAACAAAAAAAAACTAACACCACAACTTACACTAACGCCATTACAATCCCCCCACCAGCTCTTCCTCAGTCACCTTTTCCCTAAGACCATCACTAGCCCCTTTAACTAGCACCACAAATGCTCCCAATCACAAATACTAGTGCCTCCACTAGCATCACCATGAGTGTTTTCACTAGCATCCCCATGGGTCCCTCCACTAACATCACCCTGATGCCCCCACACATCACCATAGTGGCTCCACTATCGTCACCATGAGTGGCTCCACTAGCATGACCATGAGTGGCCCCACTAGAATGACCGAGGCCTCCACTATATGACCATGAGTGCCCCCCAAAACAGAACATGAGTGCCCCCACTAGCATGACCATAGTCTTCCATAGCATCATGAGTGCCCCCCACTAGCATCACCATGAGTGCCTCCCCAAGCATCACCATGAGTACCTCCACTAGCATCACCACGAGTGCCTCCACTAGCATGACCATGAGTGCCTCCACTAGCATCATGAGTGCCTCCACTAGCATCACCATGAGTGCCTCCACTAGCATCACCTGAGTACCTCCACTAGCATCACCACGTTTGTCCACTAGCATCCCAGGTGCCTACACTAGCATCCCCATAGTACCTCCACTAGCATCACCACGGGGCCCCCACTAATCACCATGAGTACCTCCATAGCATCACCACGGGGCCTCCACTAGCATCACCATGTCCCCCACTAGTATCGCCATGAGTCCCCCACTAGAGTCACCATGAGTCCCTCCACTAGAGTCACCACTGCAAACAAATGTTTGTGGTGGTGCTCCACAATACAACCATTCGACCATCACTTGAGCTTCCACAGCTCCACCAATAGTACCACCAGTGCTAGTGGTTTTCCCTCCATGTTCCCTTCACAAACCTCCAAAGCATCACTAATAACACTACACTAAGAGACAGAAAAGTCAACAACAGCACCATCAGAAGGACCTCCACCCCCCAACAATTGTACTCCTCTAGCACCACCACTAGCGCTAGTGTTGTTACCTCTACACACTTAAAACACATACACTTTTACCACCACTAATACCAACACCAGCACAATCGCTGGTGCCTCCACTATATTTACTAGCGTCACCAGTGTTGTGGTGCTGCACCCCCATAGTACCAAAATAACCTCCCCCAGTTCCCCTTTAAAAACACTGTCACGTAAAGGGTAACACAGTCCAAAACTACATCACTAGCATCATTAACACAGAAGACACAAAAGAGGAACACTCACTGAGCCCTCAAGCAGAGGTGTGCAAGTTACAGTGTGGTGTAGTTGTGGCATGAGGCAGCGAGCCTGGCGTCACTCACCACAGCCAGGTGAAGGCGCCCCAGCCTGGTACACCCCCCAGTGGTGTTGCACCAGCAAGATACCCCGAACACCCCAGGTGGTTTTCCAGGGTAAAACATTGATGAAACACATGAATCTTACTGACTCCCCCACTAGCCACATACAGAGCAACCGTATATTACTCCAAGTGGATGGTGACCAAGAATATTATTTTTTTACTACAAGTACATGTACAAGGTATACAGGCCGAGCTGACATCAATGACATACTACCTTTAGAAAGCCCCTTGTTATGCAGAACTTTTCGAGCAAATTGAAATTAGGTAAATTTTTGCCGCAGGATGCGACCCACACCAGTCGACTAACCCCCCAGGTACGCATTTTACTGATGGGTGAACAGAGACAACAGGTGAAAGGAAACACGCCTAATGTTTTCACTTTCCCAGGAATCAACCCGGCCCCTCAGGGGAAGCGAGGCTTTGCCAACCAGGCCACGAGCCACCTGACAACAACCCAGTAGATAATTACGCCCAGTGGTAAACATATTATAATAAGTATTACAAAGTATATTATTAAAAAGTTATGGCAACAAAGTGTCACTTTTATATTACACCAAGTGGTGGTGACCAATTACAGTGTTACACTGTATATTACAAAGTGGTGGTGACCAAGTACAATGTTCCTGTTATTAACCAAGTGGTGGTGACCAATTACAGTGTTACACTGTATATTACACCAAGTGGTGTGACCAAATGCAGTGTTACACTGTATATTACACCAAGTGGGGGGAACAAGTACAGTGTTACACTGTATATTACACAAAGAGGGGGGACCAAGTGCAGTGTTACACTGTATATTACACCAAGTGGTGGTGATAAGTACAGTGTTACACTGTATATTATACCAAGGGGTTTGGTGACCAAGTACAGTGTTACACTGTATATTACACCAAGTGGTGGTGAACAAGTACAGTGTTACACTGTATATTACACCAAGTGGTAGTGACCAAATGCAGTGCTACACTGTATATTACACCAAGTGGTGGAGCCCAAGAAAAAAGGTTACAATGTATATTACACCAACGGGAAGTGACCAAGTACAGTGTTAACTGTATATTATACCAAGTGGTGGGGACCAAGTACAGTATTACACTGTACATTACACCATGTGGTAGGACCAAGACAGTGTTACACTGTATATTACAAAGTTGTGGTGACGGGGGTGCAGTTTTAAAATTGATTTTTTCCCAAGTATGGGACCAAGAAGGGTGTTCACTGTATATTCCCTAAGTGGTAGGCCCAAAGAAAGTGTTCCCTGTATTTTACCCAAGTGGTAATGGCCAAGTGGTGTTACACTGTATTTTTTAACCAAGTGATTTTTAAATTACAGTTTCCCTGTATATTACACTAAGTGGTAGTGACCAAGTACAGTGTTACCCTGTTTTTAACACCAAGTGGGGGGACCAAATACAGGTTTCACTGTATATTACCCAAGTGGTAGTGCCCCAAAGTACAGTGTTACACTGTATATTACACCCTAGTGGTATGGAAAAAAGTACAATGTTACACTTTAATTAAAACCCCAAAAGTGGTAGGGGCCATGTACAGTGTTACACTGTTTTTACAAAGGGGGGGGGACCAAGACAGTGTTACACTGTATATTACACCAGTGGTAGGGGCCAAGTACAGTGTTACATTGAATTACACCAAATTTTATGGACCAGTACAGTGTTACACTGTATATTACAAAGTGATAGTGACCAAGAACAGTTTTTTAATTATATTACACTAAGTGGTGAGGCCAAGTACAGTGTTACACTGTATATTACACCAAGTGGTGAGGACCAAGTACAGTGTTACACTGTATATTACAAAAGTAGTAGTGACCAAGTACATGTTACACTGTATATTACAAAATAGGGGGACCAAGTTCATTGTTACACTGTATTTACACCAAGTGGAAGTGAAAAAGTACAGTGTTACACTGTATATTACACCAAGTGGAAGTGACCAAGTAAAAATGTTACACTGTATATTACACCAAATGGTGGTGCCCGTTCATTGTTACACTGATATTCACCAAGGGGTGGTGACAAAATCAGTTTACGTTTGTATATTACAGCAAGTGGTGGTGCCCAAAAACCCCGGTGCACATATTACACCAAGAGGTGGGGACCAAGTGCAGTGTTACACTGTATATTAGACCAAATGGTGGTGACCAAGTACAGTGTTACAATGTATATTACACCAACTGGAAGTGCCCAAGTACAGTGTTACACTGTATATTATAAAGTGGGGGGGG
Source organism: Cherax destructor (assembly GCA_009830355.1). Taxonomy (NCBI): domain Eukaryota; kingdom Metazoa; phylum Arthropoda; class Malacostraca; order Decapoda; family Parastacidae; genus Cherax; species Cherax destructor. The sequence goes on along the minus strand of WNWK01028849.1, from coordinate 3,625 downwards.
CCCAAGTACATTTTCCCTGTACATTACACCATGTGGTAGTGACCAAGTACAGTGTTCACTGTATATTACACCAAGTTGTGGTGACTAAGTGAAAGTGTTAAAATGTATATTACACCAAGTAATAATGACCAAGTACAGTGTTACACTGTATATTACACCAAGTGTTGGTGACCCAAGGTGTTACTTATATTACACTAAGTTGTGGTGACCAAGTACAGTGTTACACTGTATATTATACCAAGTGGGGGGGAAGGGACAGTATTCACTGTACATTCACCATGGGGTTGACCAAGTACAGTGTTACACTGTTATATTACACCAAGTTGTGGTGACCAAGTGCAGTGTTACACTGTATATTACCCAAGTGGTAATGCCCAAGTACAGTGTTACACTGTATATTCAAAGTGATGGTGAAAGTACAGTGTTACACTGTATATTACACTAAGTGGTGGTGACCAAGTCAGTGTTACACTGTATATTACACCAAGTGGTGGTGACCAAAAAAAAGTGTTACACTGTATATTACCCAAGTGGTGGTGACCAAGTTCAGTGTTACACTGTAAAATTACACCAAATGGTGGTGACCAAGTACAGTGTTACAATGTATATTACACCAACGGGAAGTGACCAAGTACAGTGTTACACTGTATTTATACAAGTGGTGGGGACCAAGTACAGTGTTACACTGTACATTACACCAAGTTGTAGTGACCAGGCCAGTGTTACACTGTATTTAAAAACGTTGTGGTGACCATGTGCAGTGTTACCCCCGTATTTACACCAAGTGGTAGTGACCAAGACAGGGGTTACACTGTATATTACACCAAGGGGTAGTGCCCAAACAGTGCCCCCACTGTACTCCCCTATTTTTTGGTTTGCGGGGGTCGAATCTGGCCCGGGCCCCCCGCCTCTTCACTGGCCGCTACTGGATCACGCTCCCGCTCCATGAGCTTTATTATCCCTTTCCCCCTTAAAAGCTATGTATGGAACCTCCCTCACTACATTTTCCCCCCAAGCTATTCCATTTGTCCACTCTATGACTGAAGAAATCTTCCTAACATCCCTGTGATTCATTTGAGTCTTCAATTTCCCAAACTGTGTCCCCTTGTTGCTGTGTCCCATCTCTGGAACATTCTGTCTCTGTCCACCTTGTCTATTACTCTCAGTATCTTATATGTCGTTATCATGCCCCCCTATCTCTCCTGTCCTCCAGTGTCATCAGGCCCGGTTTCCCTTATATTCCCCCTCGTAGGACATCCCCCTTAGCCCCGGGACTAGTCTTGTTGAAAACCCTTTTGCACTTTCTCTAGCCTCTTTACGTGCTTGGCTAGATGGGGGTTTCCCAAACTGGTGCTGCATCCCCAGTATGGGCCTAACGTACACAGTGTACAGGGTCCTGAACGATTCTTTATTAAGATGTCGGAATGCTGTTCTTAGGTTTGCTAGGCGCCCGATGCCCAGCAGTTATTTGGTTGATTTGCGCCCCCAGAAGATGTGCCTGGTGTTATACTCCCCCCAAATCTTTTCCTTGATTGAGGTTTGCGACTCTGGCCCCCCTAGATTGTACCCGTCTGGGTCTTCTTTCCCCCTTCCCCCAAATTTCATGACTTTTTTCCGGTGGGGGGTTTAACTCCAGGAGCCAATTGCCGGGGCCCCGGCGCAGCCTGTCCCGATATCTTTGTTTCCTTCCTCGTCCGATTGAATTCTTCTCATCAACTTACATCATCTGCAAACAGGGACACTTAGTCTATTCCTTCCTCATGTAGTTCACAAATACCAGAAACAACACCGGGCCCAGGACTGACCCCTTGGAACCCCATTCACCCGGGGCCCACTCTGACCCCCTCGCCGCGTACCATGACTCGCAGCTGTCTTCCTGACAGGTATTCCCTGATCCATTGGGGTTTCCTTCCCAGCTTCTGCCTAATCTCTCGTGTGGAACTGTGTCAAACCCCTTTTTACAGTCCAGGGGAAAATGCAATCTACTCACCCCCCTCTCTCTTGTCCACTGCTGTCACCCTGTCGTAGATCTCCCGTAGGTTTTTTGACAATTTTCCTCCCTGAAACCGTGTTGGCCGTCATTAAAGCTCATTCCCCTTTTTAGGTGCTCCACCACTCTTCTTTATAATCTTTTCCATGACCTTACATACTATACATGTCAGTGACACTGGCCTGTAGTTTAAGTTTCGTTCCTGTCTCCTTTTTTTAAAAATTGGAACTACATTTGCTGTCTTCCATACCTCAGGTAGTTGCCCTGTTCCGATAGACGTGTTGAAGATCGTTGTTAGGAGTACACATAGCTCCTCTGCTCCCTCTCTCAGGACCCATGGGAAATGTTATCCCCGGGCCCCATCGCCTTTGAGGTATCCAGCGCACTAGCCTCTTCACTTCCTCCTCAGTTGTGTGTATTGTGTCCAGCACTTGATGGTGTACCCTACCTCCTCCTTTCTGGAGGCCCTTCCCATCTCCTCTGTGAACACCTCTTTTAATCTCATGTTGAGTATATTACACCAATGGTGGTGACCAAGTACAGTGTTACTGTATATTACACCAAGTGGTATTGACCAAGTAAGTGTTACACTGTATATTACACCAAGTGGAAGTGACCAAAATAGTGTTACACTGTATATTGCACCAAGTGGTGGTGACCAAATACAGTGTTAGACTGTATTTACACCAACTGGAAGTGACCAAGTACAGTGTTACATTGTATATTCCCCAAATGGTTTTTGACCAAGTACAGTGTTACACTGTATATTACACCAAATTAGGGGACCGTCCCGTGTTACACTGTATGTTACCCAAGTTGTGGTGACCAAGTACAGTGTTACACTGTTATTACACCAAGTGGTATTGACCAATACAGTGTTAAATGTATATTACACCAAGTGGTAGTGACCAAGTACAGTGTTACACTGTTTTTACAAAGTTGTGGTAAATTCAGTGTTACACTGTATATTACAAAGTGATGATGACCAAGTACAGTGTTACCCGTATATTGCAAAGTGGTGGGGACCAAGTACAGTGTTACACTGTATATTTTTTACAAAGGGGGTGGGGGGCCAAGTACAGTGTTACACTGTATATTAAAACCCAAATGGTGGTGACCAAGTACAGTGTTACAATGTATATTAACCCAAATGGTAGTGACCAATACAGTGTTACACTGTATATTAACCAATGGTATGGACCAAGTAAGTGTTACATGTATATTACACAAAGTGATAGTGACCCAAATACAGTGTTACACTGTATATTACACCAAGTGGTATGGACCAAAAAAAGTGTTAACTGTATATTACACAAAAAATAGTGACCAAAATGCCAGTGTTACACTGTATATTACACAAAAATGGAAATGACCCCAAATACAGTGTTACATGTAAATGGGAGGAATGTGCTCCTACGATAACATGAACTGTTGCTTGCTACTTAGCTTAGTGATGATTCCAAAAGCCAGCCATCCCGACTCCTTCACAGAGGATACATTCATGGCCTCATTCTCCACCGGGCTGTATGGTAAACACAAATGGATAATTATAATATATTGCCCCAAAGGGGTATGCCCATATTTTCAGTCATTGATGGAACCCAAAGGCGGTTTACTTCCCTGTTTGGGCTTAAA
>WNWK01028848.1:0-24957 GCA_009830355.1 Cherax destructor | reverse complement strand
GCAGGCATTTTCTGACGAGATCATCATGCAACTGCCTTGCTTTTTAACATATTACTGCCAGCGTAACACTATCTCCTGCTAACTGTTTCTCGTTGATCCACACTAACAACAAAGTTTCCACTTGTTCCAGCACTTGAGATCTCTGTTTTGTGACCAACCTTCGCAACAACAGCATCCTTGATTTCCTTTCTCTTGGCCAAAATGGAAGAGATGGTTGAATGGGATTTGCCATAGAGCCTGGCCAGTGTGACACGCACTCCACTTTCATATTTTGCTATCATCTCCTTCTTTAATTTACCGTATTTTGACATTCTTTACCACAGGCTTGGTACTAGGTGCTTTTTGGGGCCCATGGTGGTTTATTTAGAGTTCAAGCACTAAAACCACTGAATAATGACAATATATATGGTATGAATGCTGGGTGGTATGGGTAGTGTTCGCCGCTTGTAAACAAAACACACTGAGTGCCTGGGTGCCCAGCTGGGCCACGCCCCCGTACGCATCCAGGACGGATAGCCAACCGCCCAACTCCGAGTGGCCACCAATACCAAGTCAAAAATATTGAAAAAAAAACGAACACCGATTTGGCCGAGCCCACGCTGTCGAGCACCGGGGGTTCACTGTACTGTTTTCAAACAGAGTTGTGGATGCATGGAACAATCTTCCGAGTAGGGTGATCGAGTAGAACCTTGGGTAGCTTTAAAAGAGCTTGGACAAACATATGAGTGGAGTGGCTGGGTTTGATTGGTGTCGGGTACGGAGTAAATTCTGGATAGCTTTTGGTAGGGGTAGTTTTGATAAGTACCTGCCTTGTATGGGCCAGTAAGCCTTCTGCAGTGTTCCTCCAATCTTATGTTCTTAAGTAAGACTGTTCAACTGCCTCCCAGCATACATAAGGGAGATTACAATAGCCCCCTGGCTGTCTTCAAGAAGGCACTGGATAGGCACCAAAGTCAGTACCTGACCAGCCGGGCTGTGGTTTGTACGCGTTTGCATGCAGCCAGCAGTAATAGTCGGGTTTGATCAGACCCTGATCCACCACGAGACCTGGTCTCTGACCGAGCCGCAGGGCATTGACCCTGCAACCTCTCCAGGTATACCTAACATCTTAGCCTGTACAGGTCAGCCATCACTAATCTGGCAACAGTAATCCAGTTCCATCAACAATCTGGCACTAATTTTGGCTAGAATATTTTCAAATTTCCGGGGTCACCACACCAACCTGCTGCTACTCTTGGTGACGCTACTTGCGACAAATGTCATTCCAACTTCTTTTCTCCATTTATTGTTATAACCTGCTCACTTTTAGCCCTAGCCATGGTTCCAACGAATAAAAGAAATGCTTCTCATTGTGTAAAGCACATACACCGTACATTGTCCATTAAAGATAAAGTGGGTTTGAAGCCACTGTCAGTCGCTATGAGCTCAGCTCACTCAGATAAACTGTGACCATTTTTGGTGTAATACAGCGACTTTACAGTGTATTTTCGTAGTGTTTTTATGTTTGACTTTTTGTTTTTATTCTCATTTGATAGAAGATATATTACAGAAATATATCTGATTTTTATAAGTTTTACAAGAGAAAGTACAGTGGACCCTCGGTTTTCGTTCACTTCCAAACTCGAACAATTATGTAAGAGTATTTTCGTAAGTGCTTTTGTAAGTGTATTTTTGGGGGTCTGAAATGACTAATCTAATTTACATTTGTCCTTATGGGAACAAATTGCCGGGAACGGCACTCAAACAGCATTCTAAAAATAATTTTCAACGAAACCCGAGCGTCCACTATACCTTGAAATTGAGGCTAAAGTAGCAGACATATTTAATTTTTGCCAATATTCAAGAGTAAACAAATGACGTCACCGTCCAATACGTGTCCAACTGGCCGGTCTAATACACAGTCACGAATGGGCTGACATTATTTATACAATTACAGTGGTCCCTCGGTTTTCGTGCATCTCCAAACTCGAACATTTATGTAAGTGTATTTTCGTAAGTGCTGTTGTAAGTGTATTTTTGGGGGTCTGAAACAGACTAACCTACGTGACATTATTTCTTAAGGAAGTAAATTCGTTCAGTAATGGCACTTGAGCAGCATTCTGAAACGAATTTTCGGCGAAAACCGAGGGACCACTGTATTACAATAATGCAGTAGTCTGCATAACATTAAATATATTTTTTGTGTGAATAAAAATTCAAAATGGAAATTAAGAGTAATATAAGAGGGGCCTGGAAACGAGACTAATGAACAGAGAAAATGTTATTTTAGTGCCAGGAATGTCTGCATTGTTTATTAGGGTCCAATAACTTATTACAGTCATATCGTTCGCCTATCAGCTCTGAATGGCCAGATACGAGGGCCCTATCAGCCGATTCTGAGCACAGGACAATCCTGGGACGCGATCAAGAGACCGAACTCAGCTCAGTGTTACTCCAGTGATTGGTGACCGTACTGTGTCCAAGTGGGGGTTCTAAGGTTCAGTCTCAGCATGAACTGAACGACTGAGGCCACTGTTATGTGTTGTAGTACATCTAATAACGACTACTCCTGCCTGCTCGGCAGATTCTGAACACATTTCTTGAAATTTGTGAAAAATTGGCCAAATTATGTATTTCTGACCACTTTATTGGGTAGCTGAAATAGGTAAATAGGTGGTTTCTTGTACTCAATCGACAGAGTAGAAGGAATACTGGTGAAATAGCTACGAGTTTGGTAGACCGGAACATGGAATGGGCCAAAAATAGGGTGTAAAGTGGGCGAAATCGCCAATACGTAAAAAGCGCTGTCAGGTTAAGTGTATTCTAACCTAACTGTACTCTGTAATCTGGCAAAATCACTAATCCGGCACCCTACAGGTCCCAATGATGCCGGATTAGTGATGGTCAACCTGTTCTGGACTAAATAAAGTAGTATTCAGTCTTCACAGTCTGGAACACAAAATATTAACCTGAATCTTGCCCTTCAAATGACATAGCATTCAATAAAAAAAATCACATTTATACCCACCCTTATAGCCTTAATCATGCCAATGTGTGCCGCTCCTCTTGCTCCTCCACCACCAAGAACAAGCCCCACAGTAGTGCCTGTCAAAACTCGAGCAAGACGTGAAAAATCACTGTGAACATTAGGAGGAGTTGTGAAGACTTTTTCTGTGTAGTACTCAATCTGAAAAAAGTACATAAATAATTAAAAACACAATCAATTACAAAATCTCTGAGAAAAATGCTTCCAAAGATTTATAGTCCAGAGAAGACATGAATGTCTTAATTGTCAGTGCATCACACAATCCATCTGCATTCAGACTACCTTGCACTTTTCAGTCTAGGATGAGAAAATAATCATCTTAGTAAACTCACAATTTTTGCAGGAGGCCTCTTCTGAAACATACGCTTTCGTGCTCGGATGTGGTGATGAGACTGACACCACGATCGCATGTTGAGCCACTGTACAGTGCCTGATGGAGGTGGGCCATCCTCACGATGAAGTAGAATTAGCACCTTCTGTGTCCTTACTGCCATTTTCTCGACATGCTTTTCAATCTGTGAACCCCCCAAAACAAATAATTTTTACCTAAAATTAGAGTACTGAAATACAGAAGAATGATCCAGTAACATTACTTTTTACAAGGAACTGCACATTCAAATACAAGAATCTACAATGTACATTATCTGAGAAAGTACAGCATAAAAGTACATTATTGGAAAAAATAAAGAATACAAAATGACTATCTGTACACATTCAGTATGGACATAACTGTTCCAAACAAGGTATATAATGCCAACACATGTACAAGACACTTATGGTAACTTCCTTACGGAAATGTTTCGCCCACCCAGAACTTTATTAATACATTATAAACAGAACATAGTTACCTAGTATTGTATAAGTGTCTCTTTTATATATGGACATGCCCACTTAATAGAAAAAAATTGGCAAATAATTAAATCATCCTTCAGCAGTACTATTATTATATTCATGAGGAAGCTCCGAAGTCATAGGGTTTATATAGTGCCTGGGGAATGGGAAGTAATCAAGTTTGATCCAAACAGAGGGTAGTTTCAATTCCTAAGATCAAGAGTCCTTCACCAGCATCAAGCCACAGAGCAGTATTCTCCCGTTGCCTTTTAAAGGATCACTTAGTAAGACATTAATGATTTCATTAGCACACTCCTGAAAGTGGAACTAACAGGATAGGACAACACGACTCATTACTACAACTGCATTTTTACATCTGCTATATTTTGAGTTGTTGTACCTACTTACCTGTTGATGATCTTGGGGGTCATTGGCCCCATGACCTGTTCAGTCAAGTACCAGACCTACTGGTTCATTGCCTGATCAGTCAGGCTAATAGTACCAACAGAAGAGTCAAACATAAGCATCACAGCCTGGTAATCAGAAACTTTCTCGAGGAACTTGTCAAGACAGTTAAGGGTGTTGGTTTTTTCCCTTATTTAACCTTTAAATGGTCCAAACGTATATATACGTTCTTACCGCTAGTGCCCCAAACATATATGTACGTTTTATTTTTCCTGCCTCCTAATTTGGCACTTTGTTTGTTTTCTTCTTTTTCTTTTTAGTAAGCTATACAGGAAAAGGGGTTACTAGCCTATTGTTCCTGGCATTTTAGTTGACTTTTACAACACACATGGCTTACGGAGGAAAGATTCTTATTCCACTTCCCCATGGATATGAAAAGAAAAGCAATAAGAACAAGAACTATTAAGATAAAATCAAAGAAAACTCAGATGAGTGTGTATACATAAACGTGTACATGTTTGCGTAGTGTGACCTAAGTGTTACTAGAAGCAGCAAGACATACATGAAATCTTGCATGTTTATGAGACAGAAAAAAGACACCAGCAATCCTACCATCATGTAAAACAGTTTCAGGTTTCTGTTTCACAGTCACCTGACAGGATGGTAGTACCTCCCTGGGTGGTTGCTGTCTACCAACCTACTGAGTGTGTGTAAAGGTAGAAAGTTAAAAGTGAACATAGATAAGAGTAAGGTGATGAGGGTATCAAACGATTTAAATAAAGAAAAATTGGATATCACATTGGAGAGAGGGATTATGGAAGAAGTAAATGTTTTCAGATATTTGGGAGTTGACGTGTCAGCGGATGGGTTTATGAAGGATGAGGTTAACCATAGAATTGATGAAGGAAAAAAGGTGAGTGGTGCGTTGAGGTATCTGTGGAGACAAAAAACGTTATCCATGGAGGCAAAGAAGGGAATGTACGAAAGTATAGTGGTACCAACACTCTTATATGGGTGTGAAGCATGGGTTGCAAATGCTGCAGCGAGAAGGAGGCTGGAGGCAGTGGAGATGTCCTGTCTAAGGGCAATGTGTGGTGTAAATATTATGCAGAAAATTCAGAATGTGGAAATTAGGAGAAGGTGTGGAGTTACTAAAAGTATTTGTCAGAGGGCTGAAGAGGGATTGTTGAGGTGGTTTGGTCATTTAGAGAGAATGGATCAAAGTAGAATGACTTGGAGAGCGTATAAATCTGTAGGGGAAGGAAGGCGGGGTAGGGGTCGTCCTAGAAAAGGTTGGAGGGAAGGGGTAAAGGAGGTTTTGTGGGCGAGGGGCTTGGACTTCCAGCAAGCATATGTGAGCGTGTTAGATAGGAGTGAATGGAGACGAATGGTTTTTGGGACATGACGATCTGTTGGAGTGTGAGCAGGGTAACATTTTGTGAAGGGATTCAGGGAAACCAGTTAATTGATTTAGTTGGACTTGAGTCCTGGAAATGGGAAGAACAATGCCTGCACTTTAACCCTTTGGGGGTCGACAGGCCTTCTGAGGAAAGTGTTCCTGGGGTCGAAAAATTTTGGAAAAAAAAAATTAATTTTTTCTTATGAAATGATAGAGAATCTTTTTCCGATCATAACGCCACCAAAACTATGAAATTTGATCGAAAACTAACGGAATTATGCTTTCGCGAAGTTGGCGGTAGCCATGACACTTACGCATCGGCGATTTTGCCCACTTTGAGCCCTATTTTCGACACATTCCAATGTTTCAGTCTCCTAAAAGTATAGCTATTTCGCTAGAACTCGATTTCTTCTATCGATTGAGTACAAGAAACCGCCTATTTACCAATTTCATCTACCCAAAATAGTAGTCAGAAAATGGCAATTTTCCAATTTCACACAAATTTCAAACGATGCCAATTTCAAAATAGGGTCCAGAGTAAACAAGGCAGACATTCCTGGCACTAAAATAACATGTTCTCTGTTCATTAGTCACGTCTCCAGGCCCCTGTTCCATTACTTTTGCTTTTCATTTTGAAATTTTATTCTCACAAAAAATAGAAGATTTACTGTTATGTATACAACTGCATCACTGTAAAAATGGTATAAATAATATCAGAGCACTTGTGCATGAATATAAGACTCGCCAGTTGATGTGTATTGGAGGCATGGTGTGATTTGTTTACTCTTGAACATCGTCAAAAATCGAACATTTTCGCTACTTTGAGCTCAATTTCAAGGTACTTGTCATTGTCATACCAATCAAAATCATCTCTATTTCTGTAATATATCTTCCATTCTATCAAATGAGACCAAGAAAAAGAGAATAAATCAATAAAAACCATACGAAAATCGACTGCAAAGTCGCTGTTTTAATAGAAAAAAACGGTCAGAGTTTTTTTTCTCTCATTATGCAGTGTGTACTGCAGGATTTTTTTTATACTGTGCACACTGACCACACAGACCCATTCTTTCATATGTATGCCTACCAGACGTTTTCTGCTTAAATTGAGGCCGCTAGAATTTGGGCGTACTAGTACAGCATAAACCCCTGCTCGTAAAACGTACTAGTACGGCACCGACCCCAAAGGGTTAAAGGAGGGGTCTGAGATAGTGACAGCTGGGAGGGACTATTCTCAGCTGTCGTATCTGAGCTCCTCTGCAAAGACAGTGATTATGTACGAGTGTGGTGAAAGTGTTGAATGATGATGAAAGTATTTTCTTTTTGGGGATTTTCTTTCTTTTTGGGTCACCCTGCCTCGGTGGGAGACGGCCGACTTGTTAAAAAAAAAAAAAAAAAATTGGCACAATTGGCCTGATAGCTTGGTCAGCATAGAATGGGTCTTAACACTCGGTGTGCACTGTATTAAAAAAATCTGGGACCACTTAGTACCTTGTGGGAGCACCAGTTAAATTGAGCGCCAGCTAGAGCAAACAGTGCGGCAAACACCAAGGATTCACTGATGTCATGTCATATTAACACTCCCCTTTTAAGAGGAAAGTGATGTTAGCAGGCTGGCTGGCCACCTGGCTGACTGGCAGCTGGATGGCCACCTGGCTGGCTGACTGACTGTCTCTATCTCTGTCTGTCTGTCTGTATCTATCTCTTTGTCTCTATCTGTCTCTATCTCACAGGAACACATACATAAATACAATTATACATAGTGTAAATTACCTAGGATAACTAAAAAAATCCAGACAAAGTGCTATACGTACTGTGCTTGTGATTGTGTGTAATACCAGTTGGTTCATGAGCTACTCTCTGAGACAAGCAGACAGAAAGAAAGACACACACAGGCAGACAGAAAGACAGACAGATACAGACAGACAGACAGGTTTGTGTAACACAAATAAAGCGAAGCAGTGTACACTAATCAAATGTCACCACCGTCATTAGGGAGTGATAAGATAAGACGAGCTCATCAAATGTCACCACTGTAAGCAGTGGAGATAAGATAGGGCAGTGACACAGTCTTACATCATGCTTCAAGGGAAATTATTATATGAAAATCACAAGAACTACTATAAATTGTAATTATCAGAACATAAAAATTATATAAAATAATATAAGAGAAAAAAAGGTATATTGACAACACTTCTGCAAGTGGCAGGACTCAATGTTGCCGTCAGGTAAGCATCCAGTGCCAATTTAGCAGCCTCATATCTCGGTAAGTTTTTTCTTTCAACAAGTCAGCCATCTCCACCGAGGCAGGGTGACCCAAAAAGAAAGAAAATCCCCAAAAAGAAAATACTTTCATCATCATTCAACACTTTCACCTCACTCATACATAATTACTGTCTTTGCAGAGGCGCTCAGATACGACAGCTGAGAATAAGTCCCTCCCAGCTCTCACTATCCCAGACCCCTCCTTTAACCCTTTGACTGTCGGAGACCCCTTTCTGAAAGTGTCATTCTATGTCGGGAAATATTCGGAAAAAAAAAAAAAAATTTCTTACCAAAATGTTAGGATTATTTTACTGATTGTTTTAAGCCTAAAAAAAAAATTTTGCCATCAGTACTTACCGAGATATGGAGGCGTAAAGTTGGCACAATTTGAGCTGCGTATGGCAACATCGGCGAATTCCGCTGACTCGATAAACTTCTGTTTACACTTCTATTCGTAGATTTCTTGTTTTTTTCACTATTTTCTTTTTTTATGTAACTTATGTGGCCTGTGAGACCACAGTAAGGTGCAATGTATATATATACACTCGTTGTTTGCACCACAATAACTTCACAAACAATGGTATGTTTATATTGTTTACAAAACTTGTTTACACAAACAAACAACGACAAAAAATGTTCATTACTATTGTTCTATAATATATATACATATGTACACTCACTGAACACTTTCCTAGAACTCCTGCAGCTTGTGGAACTCTTTGAAACATGGATATAAGCACAGTGGTACTTTACACTCCTCACATATAAAACGAGTGTCTCTGCGTGTTTGTGGGCTAACAGAATGTTAGCAGGCACTTGTACGGGGTAGTGATCACCAGGCCTCATACGAGAGGGCATGTGGGCGCTGGTCTATTGCAGGTGTTGCTCCTTGGTACTTGAATATTATTTGTCTGATGACTGACAAACAAAATTCACCATATTTGGGTTTGTTGTTGGTCTTCAACTTGTACATGTTATAAGCATTCAGCATGGAAATGTCAAGAAGATGGAAAAAGAGTTTTATGTACCACTTATAACTTTTGCATACACAATCAGCAAACCCAATGTGCATGTCACATTTGTCCACTAAGCACATATTGAGGTTGTAGTCCATCACAGCTGCAGGTTTTAGAATGGGTTCATTGGTCTCTCTATTCTGTCTTCCACTGTCTACCATTTCATGTCTGTGAACTGGTGTCAACAATGTGACATCACGTTTATCTTGCCACCGAAATGCCATGATATCATTGGCAGCAAACACCTGCACTTCACCTCTACGAGTGCCAGCGTCAAACCTAGGCATATGTTTATGATTTGCACGCACTGTGCCACACACGTCTGTCATGTTCACTCGCAAGAAATCACTGAGTAAAGGGCTCGTGTACCAGTTATCAGTATATAATATATGCCCCTTACCAAGATATGGTTCCATCATTGTTCTAACCACATCACCAGAGATACCCAATAACTTCATGGTATCTCTAAATGTATTACTGCCAGTGTACACAATTAGATCCAGAACCAGACCACTTTTGCAATCACACAGTACAAATAACTTTATACCAAAGCGTTTCCTCTTGCTTGGTATATACTGCTTGAACGACAGTCTGCCTTTGAACAAAATCAAAGACTCATCAATAACAAGCTTCCTGAAGGGATAAAAATACATACAACACTTTTGTTTCAGGTACATGAACACATTCCTGATCTTATATAACCTGTCGTTTCTGTCAGGCCTGGTTTTATCAGAAAAGTGAAGCATACGCAACAGTATCAAAAACGATTCACTGGTATAATATCACTAAAACCTGGGGTTGAAATCAGGCGTTCTGTCGACCAGTATGTGGTGACAGTGTGCTTATAAACATGTGGCATAAGCATTATTGTGGCAAAGAACAAGTACATCTCTGCCACAGTTGTGTCCTTCCACTGGTGTAGCCGTGAATTTGGTGAAAGAAGTGTGTTTACCATGGTGTACTCATAGTATGTGTTGCTTTCCCTGACAATAATGTCCATCAGGGGTTCATCGAAGAATAACTGAAAGCATTCCAGTTCAGTAGCATTGTTCCCAAGTGTACACGATGGCCGTATTCCACTTTGTGCTTCATCAAAGTCATGGGGATTGGGAACAAAATTGTCACCTTGCTGCCAATCCCAGATGCGGTCTGCTGGTGCGTACTGGATATTGACAGGTGGTTGTGCAGGTTGTGGTTGTGCAGGTTGTGGCTGTGCAGGTTGTGGTTGTGCAGGTTGTGGAAGTGTGGGGGTGGTTGATGGTGGTTGTGCTGAGTTAGCAGCGTGGGTAGCAGCGTGGCCCGCTCGTGGTGGCACATGACTCATGCCACCGCCAACACCACAACTACCACCACCTGCCCCACGCACATTACGCATCCCCATTGTAACAATATCGTCATCTTCACTATCAATTCGTGGTGTAGGGCCAAGAGATGTACTCCAAGATTTACTCCTTTTCCTTAGAATAGCATATGGCACACTACCAGAACGCATGTTGCGTCGTACATACTGCCGCTTCACTGGAGAATAATCTCCCTCACAGTCGCCACTAGAACTGCTTTCAATAGCTTTGAAATCACTGTCATCATCACTTACACTGCTCACATCAGAGTCTTCTACACGTTGAAATAGTTTCCTCTTCCGTTCTGGTAGAGGTGAACGTGAATGAGACGGCCCAGCACCAGAGGTGGAAGGCTGTGGGTCATCTGGGTTTTCATCACTAACTATGTTATCCTGGGCACTGCTTTCGGTCACACCCTCTTGAAAACCATGGAATTCACTTTCACTGGCACTTCCATCGCTGTTAGAACTATCACTTGGGAAGAGAAGGCCTCCATCTGCCGGGAGTGAGGTACTTCTTACCGCCAGGCATGGTGAACAAGGACTACAAACATGGCGCTCCCACAATGCACCACTGGGTCCCCGATTTTTTTCATACTGCACACACCCACCACGCAGACCCATTCTCTCACATGTAGGCCTATCAGCTTTCTCCCGCTTCATTTGAAGCCGCTAGAATTTAGGCGTATAAATACGTCCGAAACATTGGCTCGTAAGAAGTAAATATACGTCCGAAACAGTCAAAGGGTTAAAGTGCAGGCATTGTACTTCCCATTTCCAGGACTAAAGTCCAACTAAATCAATTAACTGGTTTCCATGAATCCCTTCACAAAATGTTACCCTGTTCACACTCCAACAGCTCATCAGGTCCCAAAAATCATTCGTCTCCATTCACTCCTATCTAAAACGCTCACACATGCTTGCTGGAAGTCCAAGCCCCTCACCCACAAAACCTCCTTTACCCCCTCCCTCCAACCTTTTCTAGGACGACCCCTACCCTGCCTTCCTTCCCCTACAGATTTATATTCTCTCAAAATGACCAAACCACCTCAACAACCCCTCTTCAGCCCTCTGACAAATACTTTTAGTAACCCCACACCACCTCCTAATTTCCACACTCCGAATTTTCTGCATAATATTTACACCACATATTGCCCTTAGACAGGACATCTCCACTGCCTCCAGCCGCCTCCTCGCTTCAGCATTTGCAACCCATGCTTCACACCCATATAAGAGTGTTGGTACCACTATACTTTCGTGCATTCTCTTCTTTGCCTCCATGGATAACGTTTTGTCTCCACAGATACCTCAACATACCACTCACCTTTTTTCCTTCATCAATTCTATGGTTAACCTCATCCTTCATAAACCCATCCGCTGACAAGTCAATTCCCAAATGTCTGAAAACATTCACTTCTTCCATAATCCCTCTCTCCAATGTGATATCCAATTTTTCTTTATTTAAATCGTTTGATACCCTCATCACCTTACTCTTATCTATGTTCACTTTCAACTTTCTACCTTTACACACCCTCCCAAACTCGTCCACTAACCTTTGCAACTTTTCCTTAGAATCTCCTAAAAGCACAGTATCATCAGCTAAAAGTAACTGTCAACTCCCATTTTGCATTTAATTCCCCATAATTTACCCCACCCCTCTCCCCAACACCCTAGCATTTACTTCTTTTACAACCCCATCTATAAATTTATTAAACAACCATGGTGACATTACACATCCCTGTCGAAGACCTACTTTTACCGGGAAGTACAGTAGAACGTCATTTAGCACGATAGTTACGTTCCTGAAAAAGTCGTGTTAAATAATTTTGTGTTAAATAATTAAAAGAACAAATGGGGAAAACAGGGTTACGTTCCTGGGAGTCCCCAAAAAGCCTAACAAGTTTTTTTTAGACCAACAGATCTTACAAAAATAAATGTGAATATGTAATTGTAGTTCATTATCGTGATATATTATGTTGTTTTTACTGCTGAAGACTACAAATGTAATAGAAATAATAGTATTTACCTTAAATTGTGGGTGCTGGTGTTTGTGGATGATTGGGAAAAGAGTGGAGAGTTATGCTGTGGCCCTACTGGGCTGAGGTGGATAGTAGAAGTTCTTGAACAGAAGTCGATGGTTGAACTGAGTGTCTAACTAAGTCAGTCAAGTCAGTCAGTCAGTCAGTCATTAAGTCAGTCAAGCCATTCAGTAAGTCAGTCAAGCCATTCAGTAAGTCAGTCAAGCCATTCAGTAAGTCAGTCAAGTCATTCAGTAAGTCTACCTGGAGAGAATTCCAGGGGTCAACGCCCCCGCGGCCCGGACTGTGACCAGGCCAAGTCATTCAGTAAGTAAGTCAAGTCAAGTCAAGTCAAGTCTCGTCGCGTCTCAGTGCGTCCGTCCGCGCCGTCCAGTCGCAGTCCAGTCCGTCCGTCCAGTCCAGTCAGTCGTCAGTCGCAGTCAGTCAGTCAGTCAGTCACACAAACTTATGTTTACATCTTTTTATGTGTACAAAGTAACACTTCATTACGGCCACCGGTTATGTCTTGTCTAATATCTTTGTTTTCTTCGTTAATTCAAGATCAAAACGCAATTCACTCTTATTCTTCACAAACACAGCTGGCTTGTAGCCAGGACTTCTTGACGCGTATGAAATACGTACAAATGCTGGGATGGTGGGGTCCGTGGTGGCTGGGTAAGGCGGGTGGTGTCTGCTGAACCACAACAGTAGTAGTAAGAAGACTGCTTGTGAGAATGGTTATTTGTTTTTCCTTCCCACAAACTGTAAGTAAATTTATTCAGGTATACACAGATACAGTTACGAAGATTATCATACATAGCAGCATATGTGTAGAGGACCTAGGATAACCCAAAAAAGTCAGAGTGACAGTATTTCCATTGACTGACTTGGGTTATCCTAGGTTCTCTACACATATGCTGCTATGTATGATAATGTATGTAACTGTACTCACCTAATTGTTGTTGCAGGGGTCGAGACTCAGCTCCTGGCCCCGTGTATCTGAATAAACTTACAGTTTGCAGGAAGGAAAAACAAATTCCCTTTTCCTCAAAGCATGAGGATTCTTAGGCAGTAAATAACCATGCGCTCAAATTTTTTCCCCTCCTGCCGAACCGTGTAATATCATCTTTACATCGTGTAAGATGATAATGTGTCGCAAATCTTAAATCGTGCAATACCGGTAACGTGCAACATAATCTCGTGCTAAATGACGTTCTACTGTAATCTCCCTCTCTCCTACACACCCTAACCTGAGCCTCACTATCCTCATAAAAACTTTTTACAGCATTCAGAAACTTACTACCTATTCCATACACTTGCAACATTTGCCACATTGCTCCCTTATCAACTATCATATGCCTTTTCTAAATCCATAAATGCAATGAAAACTTCCCTGCCTTTTTCTAAATACTGTTCACATATATGCTTCAATGTAAACACTTGATCTACACATCCCCTACCCACTCTAAAGCCTCCTTGCTCATCTGCAATCCTACTCTCTGTCTTACCTCTAATTCTTTCAATAATAACCCTGCCATACACTTTACCTGGTATACTCAGTAAACTTATTCCCCTGTAATTCTTACAATCTCTTTTATCCCCCTTCCCTTTATATAAAACAACTATACATGCTCTCTGCCAATCCCTAGGTACCTTCCCCTCTTTCTAAATACTGTTCACATATATGCTTCAATGTAAACACTTGATCTACACATCCCCTACCCACTCTAAAGCCTCCTTGCTCATCTGCAATCCTACTCTCTGTCTTACCTCTAATTCTTTCAATAATAACCCTGCCATACACTTTACCTGGTATACTCAGTAAACTTATTCCCCTGTAATTCTTACAATCTCTTTTATCCCCCTTCCCTTTATATAAAACAACTATACATGCTCTCTGCCAATCCCTAGGTACCTTCCCCTCTTTCATACATTTATTAAACAAAAATACCAACCACTCCAACACTATATCCCCCCCTGCTTTTAACATTTGTCATGATCCCGTCAGTTCCAGCTGCTTTACCCCCTTTCATTCTACGTAATGCCTCCCGCACTTTCCCCACACTCACATCCTGCTCTTCTTCACTCCTAAATGATGTTATACCTCCCTGGCCAGTGCATGAAATTACCGCCTCCCTTTTTTCATCGACATTTAAAAGTTCCTCAAAATATTCCCGCCATCTACCCAATACCTCCAGCTCCCCATCTACTAACTTCCCTACTCTGTTTTTAACTGACAAATCCATTCGTTCCCTAGGCTTTCTTTTTCTTAACTTGTATATCTCAGTCCAAATTTTTTTCTTGTTTTTAGCAAATTTTCTTGACAGAGCCTCTCCCACTCTTTCATCTGCTCTCCTTTCACACTCTCTCAACACTCTCTTCACCTTTCTTTTACTCTCCATATACTCTGCTCTTCTATTAACACTTCTGTTTTGTAAAAACCTCTCATAAGCTACCTTTTTCTCTTTTATCACACCCTCTACTTCTTCATTCCACCACTCACTCCTCTTTCCTCCTGCACCCACCCTCGTATAGCCACAAACTTCTGCCTCACATTCAAATACTGCATTTTTAAAACTATCCCAACTTTCTTCAACCCCCCCACTACTCATACTTGCACTAGCCCACCTTTCTGCCAATAGTTGCTTATATCTTACCCTAACTTCCTCCTCCCTTAGTTTATACACTTTTACCTCTCTCTTACTTGCTGTTCAGCGCTGTATAACCCCTGTGGTTTAGCGCTTCTATTTGATTATAATAATAATAATAATAATCTTACTTGCTGTTGCCATTTTCTTTTTGTCCCATCTACCTTTTACTCTAACTGTAGCTACAACTAAATAATGATCCGATATATTTGTTGCCCCTCTATAAACATGTACATCCTGAAGCCTACCCATCAACCTTTTATCCACCAATACATAATCTAACAAACTACTTTCATTACGTGCTATATCATACCTTGTATACTTATTTATCCTCTTTTTCATAAAATATGTATTACTTATTACCAAACCTCTTTCTACACATAGCTCAATTAACGGTTCCCCATTTACATTTACCCCTGGCACCTCAAATTTACCTAATACTCCCTCCACAACATTTTTACCCACTTTAGCATTAAAATCCCCAACCACAAGTACTCTTTCACTTGGTTCAAAACTCCCCATGCACTCACTCAACATTTCTCTCTCTCTCTCTCTCTCCTCTACACTTCTCTCTTCTCCAGGTGCATAAACACTTACTATAACCCACTTTTCACATCAGACCTTTATTTTACTCCACATAATCCTTGAATTTATACATTTATAATCCCTCTTTACCTGCCATAACTGATTATTCAACATTACTGCCACTTCTTTAGCTCTAACTCTATTTGAAACCCCTGACCTAATCCCATTTATTTCTCCCCACTGAAACTCTCCTACCCCCTTCATCTTTGTCTCACTTAAAGCCAGGACATCCAGCTTCTTTTCATTCATAACATCTACAATCATCTCGTTCTTATCATTCGCACAACATCATGCACATTCAAACATCCCACTTTGACGGTTTTCTTTTTTTTCTTTTTAGTAAATCTATACAGGAAAAGGGGTTACTAACCCATTGTTCCCAGCATTTTAGTTGACTTTTACAACACGCATGGCTTACGGAGGAAAGATTCTTATTCCACTTCCCCATCGATAATCTCAGTAAGTACTGACACTAAATTTTGTTTTTATCCTATAACACTTAGAAAAATGCACTCTTAACCCTTTCAGGGTCCGTGCCGTAGTCATGAGCTCAGCTCACTCAGATAAGCTGTGAGCGGTAAATTTGGGCCTGGATATGAGAGAATACATCTATGCGGTAAGTGTGCACCACATAAAACAAATTCTGCAGCACACAGTGCACAATGAGAAAAAAACTGAAACCGTAATTTTCTATTAAAACAGCGACTTTGCAGTGTTTTTTCGTGTACTTTTTATAGTTGTATTTGCGATTTCTTGATCTCATTTGATAGAATGGAAGATATATTAGAGATGATTTTGATTGGTTTTAGTATTGGAAATGGCTTGAAACTGAGCTCAAATTAGCGGAAATGTTAAATTTTTGCCAATGTTCAAGAGTAAACAAATGACCTCACACGTCTAATACTCGCCAGCTGGTGGGTCTAATGTACGTTCACAAATGTGGTGGTATTATCTGTACAATTATTACAATATTGCATAACAGTAATTCTTCCATTTTTTGGTTTGAATAAAAATTCATTATGTGAATAAAAAATAAAAATGGAATTCATTTGTAAAGACTGAAAACATAACTAATGAACAGAGAAAATGTTAGTTTAGTGCCAGGAATGCCTGCATTGTTTATTCTGCACCCTATTTTGAAATTGGAATATTTTGAACTTTGAGTTAAATTGGTTAAATTAACAATTTCCAATCACTTTATTTTGTAGTTGAAACAGTTGACTGGGCGATTTTTTGTGCTCAATCGATAGAATAGAAGTAATACTAGTGAAATAGCAAAGCATTTGGTCGACTGAAATAATGTAATTGGCCTAAAATGGGAGTCAAAGTTGGCAAAATCACCGATGCGTAAATATCGCTGATGCATCAAAATTCGTGAGAGCATAATTTCGTCAATTTTAAATCAAATTTTGTACTTTTTGTTTTATTACCTTCAGAAAAAGATTCTCTACCATTTCATAAGAAAAAATTAAATTTTTTTTTTTTTAAATTCTTGGATACTGGCACACCCCTTCCAAAAATGGCCTTGGACCCTGAAAGGGTTAATTTCTATATATTTTTTTTTTTTTTTTTCAAAATATTCGGGGCACTGGGCGAGAGAACGTATATATACGTTTGGACTGTTTTAGGGTTAAGAATGGATGGTACTGAAGTTTTGGACCCATTACCCCTAAAGTTCTCTCTTATTGTACCCTTTTCACTGGAGCAATTCACACTGTCTACTAAGCATCCTTTTCATAAGACGTAATTTCAGAGTGCAGAATAAGAATTAGTCCCTCCACTATTTTCCAAGTATAAATTATGAAGTCTCCATGGGGAAGCGGAAAAGAATTCTTCCTCCGTAAGTTATGCAAGTAGTAAGAGGCGACTAAAATAGCGGGAGAAAGGAGCTGGTAACCCCTTCTCCTGTATAAATTACCAAATTTCAAAAGAAAAACTTTTATTTTTATTTTTTAGGTCGCCCTGCCTTGGTGGGATACGGCCGGTTAGTTAAAAATAAAAAAGTTTATGAAGTATCTTTCAGGTCTGTGTTCAAGGGAGCACAGTTTTTGAGGGAATGCAGGCATTCCTAATAATTAGAGTGTTTGAAATGATACAGACAGTGAAACACACACTACATTTTCCAATCAACAAGTTAGCCTACCTTCAATGTGGCTGTATTATTATTATTATTATTACATTCGAGAGGAAACACTAAATTTACAGGGTCATACAGCGCATGGGAGAATGGATGGCATTCAGGTTTAATTCAACAAACTGGAGAATTGATCCAATTCTTCAGATCAAGAGCACCTCACCAACATCAAGGAATAGGGCTTTAGATATAGGGCCCCGCATTACGGCATTCCAATAATACGGACATTTCAAATTATGACCAAAACTCTCTATATAGCTCCCCATCTTTCTAATACGGTCACCGCGCCCCACCCGGTTTGTTTACATTCTCAGTGAGCACCGCATCTCTCCATTATGTTTGGAAACCTTCCAAAATTTCAAGTGTTTTAAAGTTACAGTAGACCCTCATTTACATGGTAGTTACAGTCCTGAAAACATCGTGTTAGGTAAAATCGTGTTAGATAATTAGAAGAACTTATGGTAAAAATAGGGTTATGTTCCTGGGAGTCCCCAAAAAGCCAAACAAGTTTTTTTTAGACCAACAGATCTTGCAAAAATTGAAGGCGAATATGTAATTGTAGTTCATTGTCGTGATATATTACTGCTTAAGACTACAAATGCAATAGAAATAATAGTAATTCTTACCTTAAATTGTGGGTAATGATATTTGTGGATGATTGTAAAGAGAGTGGAGAGTTATGCTGGGCTGAGGTGGATGGTAGAGGTTCTGGTACTGAAGTCGATGGTTGTACTAGAGTGTCTAACTAAGTCATTCAGTCAGTCAAGTGATTCAGTAAGTCAGTCAGGTGATTCAGTAAGTCAGTCAAGTCATTCAGTCAAATCATTCAGTCAAGTCATTCAGCCAAGTCAGTGAGTCATTCAGCCAAGTCAGTGAGTCATTCAGCCAAGTCAGTGAGTCCTTCAGCCAAGTCAGTGAGTCCTTCAGCCAAGTCAGTGAGTCATTCAGCCAAGTTAGTGAGTCATTCAGTCAAGTCAGTGAGTCATTCAGCCAAGTCAGTGAGTCATTCAGCCAAGTCAGTGAGTCATTCAGTCAAGTCAGTAAGTCATTCAGTCAAGTCAGTAAGTCAGACTTATGTTTACCTCTTTTTATGTGTACAAAGATTTATCAAAATGCAATGAAAATGAGAAAATGTATGTATAAATAAACACAGGGAGCTTCCCGATTATTGTGGTCGTGAACGCGTATGAACCAAACTGAACGCTGGGAGGGATGCATGGGTGGGTGAGGGTGGCTGGGGATAGCAGTAGGACTCCCCCACTGACTCAATGGTTTAACCCACCGCAGGCGACTGCACGCTCAAAAATTTTTCCCCTCCAGCGAATCGTGTAATATAAGGTTTACATCGTGTTAGATAAAAATGTGCCTCAATTCTTCAATCGTGTAATACCCAAAACGTGCAACATAAAGTCGTGCTAAATGAGGGTCTACTGTATTTCATTTTATATATATACGTATTCTGATAATTATACTTATGTGTACCTGTACCTAAGTAAACTTACACACTGTGCTGGCGTGCAGGTACATATTAAAATCACTAAATGTGTCTTATTAGTCTTGAAAATGTCATAATAATAATAATAATAACACAATAATAATCACTCTGAGGTGCATTAAATATTGTATAAAACGTTAATATAGACATTTTCCTTAATCCATCTATGACATTTTTTTCAAAATTATATAACACACTACGTAACATATAAACATGATAAATACACCCACAGTATAAAAAATTAACATGGATATGATGTTTTTGCAGTCGTCAGAGTGTCAGAAAGAATAAAGTTTCCTCTAGTCCAACACCAAAGAAAATGTGTACCCAATAGTATTACTGGGGGTAACTTCATAAAATTATTTCTTTCATATGCCTTCACTCAGAGCATCATTCCTTTTAAAAATAGTGTGTTACATGAGAATAGGAGGTTTTTTTTTTTATTTATTAACACATCGGCCGTTTCCCACCAAGGCAGGATGGCCTGAAAAAGAAAAATTTTCATCATCATTCACTCCATCACTCTCTTGCCAGAGGCATGCTTACACTACAGTTATAAAACTGCAACTTTAACATCAATCCTTCAGAGTGCAGGCACTGTACTTCCCATCTCCAGGACTCAAGTCCTGCCTGCCGGTTTCCCTGAATCCCATCATAAATGCTACTTTGCTTCCACTCCAACAGCACGTCAGGTCCCAAAAACCATTCGTCTCCATTCACTCCTATCTGACACGCTCACACGTGCTTGCTGGAAGTCCAAGTCCCTTGCCCACAAAACCTCCTTTACCCCCTCCCTCCAACCTTTTCGAGGACGACCCCTACCCCGCCTTCCTTTCCCTACAGATTTATACGCTCTCCAAGTCATTCTACTTTGATCCATTCTCTCTAAATGACCAAACCACCTAAACAACCCCTCTTCAGCCCTCTGACAAATACATTTAGTAACTCCACACCTCCTACTAATTTGCACACTCCAAATTTTCTGCATAACTGTATATTAACCCGTAAACGGTCCAAACGTATATATACTTTAGTACCGCTACTGCCCCAAACGTATATTTACGTTTTATTTTTCCTGCCTCCAAATTTGGCACGATTGGCCTGGGATGCCTGGTCAGCATAGAATGGGTCTTAGCCCTTGGTGTGCACTGTATTAAAAAAATCTGGGACCACTTAGTACCCTGTGGGAGGACCAGGTCAATTGAGCGCCAGCTAGAGCAAACAGCGCAGCAAACACATGGGATTCACTGATGTCATGTAGTATTAACTCTCCCATTTTAAGTGGAAAGTGATGTTGACCCCGAGTTTAGTGGCTTTGAGGTGGATATGGCCATAAGTGGTCGAGGAAATTTCAAAAACCTTGATAATAACCCATGTGCAACTTTTGTGCAACATCCTTTCAGAATGTCTTATAACCTATGCCTGTCTATCTTTGTCTGTCTGGCTCTGTCTATCTGGCTCTGTCTATATCTGACTATGTCTATTTCTGTCTCACAGGTACACAAATACAATTACAGGTATCCCTCAACTTTCGCGTTTTCTACTTTCGCGGGCTTCACACACTCGGTAATTCACGGCCGCCAAATTCCCAGCCGCCAAATTCCCACCCACCAAATCATATTTAAGTTTCCCGCCATCCGAGCGTCCCTACTACCTTCCCTCCGACCCAGAAGCCAGCCCACCCACCACTCACTCACTGAGTGTTTTGTTTGTTCATTATTTGTTATTAAACTACAGTATAACATGTATGTAGTACTATATAGTACAATATTTTACTATGTTTTCATGCGTTTTATGATTGTTCATGGTTCAATAGGTTAAGGAAGCAGTAAGTAATGAATGTACTAAATAAAGGTTATCTATTACATTTATTCCAAATTGATATCAGAAACATGATAAATACCCTAGAACTGTAATAAAGATGCTGAAATGAATAATATATGCCATATTATATGAGGGGTAAGAGAGCAGGACCGCTGCCATATGAGATGTTTACATCAGGGTAAACATGCCTAAATCACTCTTGTTATAAAAACAAATGCAAAAATAGCATTTATTATTTTTAGAATAATAATAATTTATAATAATTGATCTGGAACACTTTAAATGTCATCAGTATTTGGTAGCTGACATTTAGAGCACTCAACAGCAATTATTATTAATTATTATTTATAATTATTATTTCCTACAATATATTGTAGGAGATAATAATAATAATTATTATTATTAATATTAATATTATTTCTACAATATATTGTAGAAATAATAATTATTATTATTATTATTATAATCAAGAGAGCTAAACCAAATAATAATAATTAATAATACAGTGTACTCGGTTACGATATTTGTTCCAGATGCTGTTCAAGTGCCATTACCATTATCACCATGGAATAATGTAAAATAGACTAGTCCTTTGCCAATACACTTATAAAAGCATTTAAAAATAAACTTACATAAAGGCATTTTGGAGAGTAAGGTACCACTGTATTGCTGTGGAGTGCTCTAAATGTCAGCTACCATATACTGATAACATTTAAAGTGCTCCAGATCAATTATTATAAATTATTATTATTCTAAAAACAATAAATGCTATTTTTGCATTTGTTCTTACGACAGGAGTGATTTAGGCATGTTTACCCTGATGTAAACATCTCATATGGCGGCGGTCTTGCTCTCTCACCCCTCATATAATATGGCATATATTATTCATTTCAGCATCTTTATTACAGTTCTAGGGTATTTATCATGTTTCTGATATCAATTTGGAATAAATGTAATAGATAGATAACCTTTATTACTAATATTAGTGTAATTACACAACATTTTATTAGCAATAAGGCTAACATCCATCACCCATGACGACTCACCAGACACTGAATGTTACTGCGCCTCTCCCTCCCTCCAATAGCTCCTCCCACTTGTAACGATGTTAGATGGTGAATTTAATGTATTTTTCTGTAAGCTTAACTCGTTGTATCTGTATTTTACTTTTTATTGTTTTCTGTAATATATGAGTTATGCAAATTAAAATAAAGTTATGAAGTTGGAGTTTCATTTTTTGTTCTAATGTATACATATTTAATTCAACATTTGGCATCATTACAAAGTGGGCGGAGCTACAGCAGAGGCAGAAGAAGCAGTGTCAGTAACTTGATTCCCCATGACACTTCACAACACTATAAAATATGTATTGTATAATTATACTATTACAGGCCTCCCTTCACAGCCAGCTCATGTCAAAATAACATGTATATAGTACATTATTTTACGATGTTTATATGTGTTTTATGATTGTTCATGGTTCAATAGGTTAAGGAAGCAGTATTGTATTATATTTCCCTACAATATATTGGGGCACCAAACATTCGCGATTTTTCAACATTCACGAGGCTCTTGATCCCCTAACTTTCGCGAATGTTGAGGGATACCTGTATACATAGTGTAAATTTCCTAGGATAACCCAAAAAATCCAAAGTGCTTGTCGATATAATGTGTAAACATGACTGGCAAATACGTATTTACACTTGCTCAGGAACCAGACGTGTTGGTTCAGGAGTGGATCTCTCTGAGACAGGAGAGCTAGATGCTAGACAGACAGAGAGCTTGGCAGACAGACAGATAGAGAGCTTGGCAGACAGACAGATAGAGAGCTTGGCAGACAGATATGTTTGTGTAACATTGAAAACAGAGGGGGATGCTCATCAAATGTCACCCCTTATCTTATCACTGCACCCTTGCATACGCTCATCAAATGTCACCAATTATCTTATCTTATCACTGTCAGCAGTGGACTGACTTGTCTTACATCATGCTTCAAGGGAACTTATTATTCTTATTATTATTTTCATTATTCCTATTATTATTATTATTATTATATACTCCCACATATCCAAAACATTGCTGGGACCTATAAATACTTTGATATACTGTATTCCTAGACAATAGTAAATGACCAGGGCAGGTGTAAATGTCCACCTGTCAGTGTGTTTGTGACAATTTGAGTACAATTTCAGTACCTAATATTAGTCTTAGAACAAAGAACTACTATAAATTTTAATTATCAGAACATAAAAATTATATAAAATAACATAAAAACGAGAAAAAAGGTATATTGGCAACACTTCTGTAAGCTACAGGACTCGATGTTGCCATCAGGTGAGCATCCAGTGCCAACTTCTCGGCCTCATATCTTGGTAAGTACTGAGCCTAATTTTTTTTTTTATCCTATAACGCTTAGAAAAATGTGCTCTTTATTTCTATAAAAAAAAAACTATTTTTTTTTCAAAATATTCGGGGCACTGGGGTAGTAAACGTATATATACGTTTGGACCGTTTACAGGTTAACATTTTATTATTATTATTACATTAATGGAGATGCGCTAAACCCATGGGGGATCATATAGTGGCTGGGGAAATAGCAGGTATTCAGGTTCACTTAAAGGAAGGGAAAGGCAAGTCCAAGTCCTTGGATTAAGAGCCCCTCAATGGTATCAAGGAACCAGATTAACAAGAGTCAGCCAGTAAGTGTATGTAGCTTCAGCTGCATGCATTATACAAACCTTTCCCATCTGAGGTCCTGAGTCTGCTAAACCAATAGTGAGTATCACATCAGCTTGACGTATACATCGTTGAGTCCACACAGTTAGAGAGGAGTCACACTGGTAGAGGGTAACACGATGTTGATCTTCTATGTGTCCTAGCCAGGAAATCAGTTGATATTCATTGGCAGACTCCCATATACTTGTGCCCATGGAGCGTACTACATATTCTGATGTCAGTCTTAACGCAGGACCTGTGAGCAAGAATAGTTGACTTGAAGTACATTGCAAACTTTTCACGTGTACACAGTTTATACTAGTGATGTTTTCTAATTCCAAAGACTGCAAAAATTTCAGACAAGAACCATCGCCACACTATACGGAGACACACAACACACTATTCATACTGAAAATCTCTCAACAAAAAACTGTTAAAAAAAAAAAAATTTTTTTTTACCAAAGCTATTCAAGTACACAAAATTTATTATAATGTGCTTGACTTACATGTAGCAGATAAGAGAATTACATAAACTTTACTGTACTTAAACATGATAAAGTTCTACCACAAAAACTCAGTGTTACCTTTTGGTCCTGAATTTGAATATAGCAGCTTCACTTTTTTTTTTTTCAACAAGTCGGCCATCTCCCACCAAGGCAGGGTGACCCAAAAAGAAAGAAAATCCCCAAAAAGAAAATACTTTCATCATCATTCAACACTTTCACCACACTCATACATGATCACTCTTTTTGCAGAGGCACTCAGATACGACAGCTGAGAATAGTCCCTCTCAGCTGTCACTATCCCAGACCCCTCCTTTAACCCTTAAACTGTCCACACGTAGATATACGTTCACGTGCTTACTGCCCCGAACGTAGATCTACGTTTTATTTTTCATTCAATCAAATTTAGCGCGATAGGCCTGAGTCGCCTAGACATGAGAGAATGGGTCTGCGCACTCAGTGTGTGCAGTATGAAAAAAATCGGAGATGCCAGGGTACCGCATGGTAGCCCCAGTTAGTTTCAGCTCCATCTTGGGTCAACATCATGGCAAACCCTTGTGATTCACTCACGCCTCGTCGTATTAACACTCTACTATGCCCGGAAAGTGAAACAGAACGCGAGTTTAGTGAATTAGACAGTGATATAGCCACTAATAATCAAGGAATTAGTGAAACTATTGATGAGAACCCAGATGACCCTCAGCCCATCACCTCTGGGGTGACCAGTGTGGCCATACCAGACCCTCAGCCCAGCA
>WNWK01028847.1:0-24958 GCA_009830355.1 Cherax destructor | reverse complement strand
GGATGGGGGAGATGGGAAAGGGAGGGGGATTGGGGGTAATTAGGTTCGGTCTGAGGAAGAAGACCAAAAGGTCCAATTCCTCAGACCGATAGCCTCTTTACCACGTCAAGGAGCCCCCCTTAAAGAGGTGGTTTTGGCCAGTTTCTGAGAGCCCAGGATTTTGGAGAGGGTTTTCTAGGTCTTTTCATATCCTCTTTTATTTTATTAAACCTGCTTGCATAATAAAATGGTTTAGACTTCCTTATTAGACCGGCAAGTACTGACGTATATTGTTTGGTCTGATCCTTGAATATTAAGCCCAATCTGAACTGTTTTTCATAGTTTTGTTTTTATCAATGGAAATAAGGATGCTATTTGTTAGCCATGGGTTATTTAGTTCCAGTGCTGTGATCTCAGTTTTAAATGGATAAAGTCTATTGTAGAGGCTTTGTATTTCTTGAAGAAAAATTCTAACTCATTCAAACAAACAAACAAACTTTATTTCTATAAAGTAGAATACAGTAATTGGGGTTATTGGCATATATTATTACTTTACAGTCCCCCAGAAAACCCCTCATTATGCTTTGCATAATGAGTGGTTTTCTGGGGGACTGAATGAGATGTATTCATTTGCTTATGATATACAACCAATGAGGAGAATAAAAACAAAAGGGGATAGGCTACAAATTGCTCTGGACAAACTGCAAGATTGGTTAGATAAGTGGGTGCTTGAATTCAACAATAGCAAATACAGTGGTACCTCGACTTACGATATTTTTTCATTCCAGAATACTGTTAAAGTGCCATTACCAAACGAATTTATCCCCTTAAGGAATGATGTAAAATAGACTAGTCCTTTTAGACCCCCAAAATTACACTTACAAAAGCATTTAAAAAAATAAACTTACATAAAAGGGTGAGTTTGGGGACCATCGTAAGTCGAGGTACCACT
Source organism: Cherax destructor (assembly GCA_009830355.1). NCBI lineage: Eukaryota > Metazoa > Arthropoda > Malacostraca > Decapoda > Parastacidae > Cherax > Cherax destructor. The sequence continues at coordinate 24,027 of WNWK01028847.1, read as the reverse complement.
GTACAAGGTTAAGAAGATTGAGCAAAGGCCAGAAAACCAGACATGGGGTATAGTCACAGAACACAGACAGAGGTTGCAGACTTCAAAGAGAAATACCTAGGGGTTATCATGGTGCCTAGTACATTGTCTGAGGCTCACATCAAATGAATAAACTCAGCAGCCAATGCTCATCAGGCATATCTAGAATCTCAACATCGTCATTCCAGGCAACACTGAATTCCAGAGAAGAGTAGAGAACCATGTTGATATCTGGGAAGAGAATACAAAACAGACCCACCTATAGAGTAGAGGATGCAGGTGTGGCAATGCAAGAGGAGAGAATTAAAGTAAGGATGCAGTCTGACAAATTTCTAGTTGTCAGAAAGCAGCAATTCACAAATATTCCACATCGTATGGCAACATTTCAGTCTGTTCTGGACCACTGCCAGGTTACAATGACTTAACAGTTGTGACTTAATAATGGTCCAAGATAGACCAAAACATCATCATAAGGTTCCTCTCTTAGTGTGGGTTATTTGTGAATTGTCCAAGCAATGGTATTGTGACTTTTTATTTTTTAGAAAGCAGCAAGCCATCATGGAGCAGATGAGGAGCACAACCCTGGACCTAGCACTTGCTAGACAGCAAGCGACCTTATAATACATACATGTAAGAGGCTATGGAGATGGAGAGACAGGGTCCAACAGGAAGGAAGAGGGTGAACTGTGATAACTTGCATGGAAGATGGAGGCAGACACTTCCAAAGACACCAAACCTACAAGGTCCCAAAAGGGACTGAAGCAGTCCATCCTGTGGGCTGGCAAAAGGCTCTGAGCAGAGGCCCTAAGTCAGGGGTGGACAAATTATGGCCCGCGGGCCGTAGTTTGCCCACCCCTGCCTTAAGTCCTATGGAGGAAGATCAGGACAAAAACCAGCTGGCAAAATCCATTAAGTTTGTAGGGAAGAAAAAGCACACATCTTATGGGAAGATCATCAGCAGGAGCAAGGGTGTAGAATATACATTAAGTTGAGGCCAAGTATCAGAAGTTCAAGAACTATTTAGTCTGTTGTAGTGGTGGGTGAATAGCCAAACAGGAAAATGCCAGGGCAGGAGTAGGGTCCCCATGCATATGAGATCTGTGTCAGAAGAGTGACAAAGCTGAAGGCTCAGGCATCCCCAGATCATGAAATTGATAGGAGGCTTGTCAAGGGTGAAGACAAGTAAAGGTATTCTCCATATATGGTTACTTTGGAATATGTAAGAGACCTGTCCAAGTTACTGAGAACTGAAACTTTTTTCATTTTCATTTTTTCATGTTTTTAATGTATTTTTTTTAACTTTTACATATCTTATATTGACAGAATTTTTTTTTAACACACTGGCCGTCTCCCACTGAGGAAGGGTGACCCAAAAAAAAAACACTTTCACCATCATTTACACTATCACTGTCTTGCCAGAGGCTAACAGATATTACAGTTTAGTTGTCACTCTAAACAGTAAACATCCCCACCCCTCCTTCGGAGCGCAGGGACTGTATTTCCCACCTCCAGGACTCAAGTCCAGCTAACCGGTTTCTCTGAATCCCTTCACAAAATATTACCCTGCTCACACTCCAACAGCTCATCAAGTCGCAAAAACCACTTGTCTCCTCCACTCCTAACATACTCACACATGCCTACTGCATGTTCAAGCCCCTTGCACACAAAACCTTCTTTACCCCTTCCCTCCAGCCTTTCTAAGATGACCCCTACCCCTCCTTTCATTCACTACAGATTTATACACCCTCCAAGTCATCCTATTTTGCTCCATCCTCTCAAAATGACCAAACCACCTCAACAACCCCTCCTCAGCCCTCTGAATAATCCTTTTAGTAATTCCACACCACCTCCTAATTTCCCCACTACAAATTATCTGCATAATATTTACACCACACAATGCCTGCACTTTAAAGGAGGGGTCTGGGATAGTGACAGCTGGGAGGGACTATTCTCAGCTGTCGTATCTGAGTGCCTCTGCAAAGACAGTGATTATGTATGAGTGTGGTGAAAGTGTTGAATGATGATGAAAGTATTTTCTTTTTGGGGATTTTCTTTCTTTTTGGGTCACCCTGCCTCGGTGGGAGACGGCCGACTTGTTGAAAAAAAAAAAAAAAACATTGCCCTTAGACATGAAATCTTCATTGCCTCCAGCCGCCTCCTCGCTGCAGCATTTACAACCCAAGCTTCACACCCGTTGGTACCACTACACTTTCATACATTCCCTTCTTTGCCTCGATAGATAACGTTTTTTGTCTCTACAGATACCTCAATGCACCACTCACCTTTTTTCCTTCATCAATTCTATGGTTAACCTCATCCTTCATAAACCCATCCACTGACAAGTCAACTCCCAAATATCTGAAAACATTCACTTCTTCCATACTCCCTCTCTCCAATGTGATATCCAATTTTTCTTTATCTAAATCGTTTGATACCCTCATCACCTTACTCTTATCTTTGTTCACTTTCAACTTTCTACCTTTACACACCCTCCCAAACTTGTCCACTAACCTTTGCAACTTCTCTTTAGAATCTCCCAAAAGCACAATATCATCAGCAAAATATAACTGTGTCAACTCCCACTTTGTATTTGATTTCCCATAATTTAATCCTACCCCTCTCCCTAACACCCTAGCATTTACTTTTTTTACAACCCCATCTAGTATAAATATGTTAAACAACCATGGTGACATCATGCATCCTTGTCTAAGGCTTACTTTTACTGGAAAGTAATCTCCCTCTCTCCTACACACCCTAACCTGAGCATCACTATCTTCATAAAAACTTTTTACAGCATTTATTAACTTACTATCTATTCCATACACTTGCAACATCTGCCACATTGTTCCCACTAGCCACCCTATCATATGCCTTTTCTAAATCCATAAAAGCAATGAAAACTTCACAACCTTTATCTAAATATTGTTCACTTATATGCTTCAATGTAAACACTTGGTCTACATGTCCCCTACCCATTCTAAAGCCTCCTTGTTCATCTGCAATCCTGCTCTCTGTCTTACCTCTAATTCTTTCAATAATATCTCTACCATACACTTTACATGGTATACTAAGTAGGCTTATTCACCTATAATTTTTACACTCTCATTTGTCCCTCTTCCCTTTATATAAAGGAACTATGCAAAACAAAAGTACCAACCTCTCCAAAACTATATCCCCACCTGCTTTAAACATTTCTGTCATGATCGCATCTGTTCCAGCTGTTTTACCCATTTTGAGTCTACCCACTGTCTCATGCACTTTCCCCACACTTACATCTGGCTCTTCTTCACTCCTAAATGATGTTCTACCTCCCTAGCCAATGCATGAAATAACTGCCTCCCTCTCTTCATCAACATTTAATCCTTTGGGGGTCGCGAGGCCTGCTCCCAAACTCGTTCTTAGGGTCGCAAATTTTTCAGAAAAAAAATTTATTTTGTCTTATGAAATGATAGAGAATCTTTTTCCGATCATAATGCCACAAAAATTATGAAATTTGATGGAAAACTAACGGAATTATGCTCTTGCGAAGTTAGCGGTATCGATGACATTTACGCATCGGCGATTTCGCTCAATTTGAGCCCTATTTTTGGCAAATTCCAATGTTTCAGTCTACTAAAATTATAGCTATTTCGCTAGAATTCCATTTGTTCTATCAATTGAGTATAAGAAACCGCCAATTTACCGATTTCAACTACCCAATAAGGTGGTCAGAAATTGGCAATTTGGCCAATTTCACACAAATTTCAAACGATGCCAATTTCAAAATAGGGTCCAGAATATACAAGACAGACATTCCTGGCACTCAAATAACATTTTATCTGTTCATTAGTCACGTCTCCATGCCCCTGTTACATTACTTTTGCTTTCCATTTTGAATTTTTATTCTCACAAAAAATAGAAGATTTACTGTTATGTATACAACTGCATCATTGTAAAAATGGTATAAATAATATCAGCGCACTTGTGCAAGAATATTAGACTACCCAGTTGATGTGTATTGGACGCATGGTGCGATTTGTTTACTCTTGAACCTTGGCAAAAATCGAACATTTTCGCTACTTTGCGTTCAGTTTCAAGGTACTTGTCATCGTAAAACCAGTCCAAATTATCTCTATTTCTGTAATATATCATCCATTCTATCAAATGAGACTAAGAAAACGAGAATACAAGCATAAATACTATACGAAAATAGACTGCAAAGTCGCTGTTTTGAACCAAAAACACGATCAGTTTTTTTTTCTCATTATGCACTGTGTGGTACAGGATTTTTTTTATACTGCGCACACTGACCGCAGACCCATTCTCTCACATCTAGGCCTACCAGCCTGTTTCCACTTGATTTGAGGGCACTAGAATTTAGGTGTACTAGTACGACGAAAACCCTGGCGCGTAAGCCGTACAAGTATGGCCGAAACCCTGAAAGGGTTAACAGTTCCCCAAAATATTTCCAATACCCTCAACTCCACATCTAATAACTCTCCTCTTCTGTTTTTAACAGTCAAATCCATTTGTTCCCTAGGCTTTCTCACCCTATTTATCTCACTCCAAAACTTTTTCTTATTCTCAGCAAAATTTGTTGACAGCACCTCACTCACTCTATCATTTGCTCTCCGTTTGCACTCCCTCACCACTCTCCATATACTCCACCCCTTTTATATCACTTCTGCCTTGTAAAAACCTCTCACAAGCGAACTTTTTCTCCCTTATCACACCCTTTATCTCATCATTCCACCAATTACTCCTCTTTCCTCCCACACCCACCCTCCTATATTCACCAACTTCTGCCCCATATTCTAACACTGCATCTTTAAAACTATCCCACCCCTCTTCAACCCCCATACTACCTATACTCTCACTAGCCCACCTTTCTCCCAATAACTGCTTATATCTTACCCTAACTTCCTCCTCCCTTAGTTTATAAACTTTCACCTCTCTCTCTTACTCACTGATGCCATTTTCCTTCTGCACCATTTACCTCTTGCTCTAATTGTAGCTACAGCTAAATAATGATCTGATATATCTGTTGCCCCTCCATAAACATGCCCATCTTGAAGTCTACCCCATCAATCTTTCATCCACCAATGCAGAATCCAACAAACTATTTTCATTATGCCCTATATCATAACTTGTATATGTACTTATTTATCCTCTTTTTTCTTAAAATATGTATTACTTATAACCAAACCTCTTTCTATACAAAGTTCAATTAAAGGTCCCCCATTATCATTTACCCCTGGCACCCAAAACTCCCCTACTACTCCCTCCACAACAGTTTTTCCCACTTTAGCATTCAGGTCCCCCACCATAATTATGTACTCTCTCACTTGGTTCAAAATTCCCCAAGCACTCACTCAACATCTCCTAAAATCTCACTCTCTCTCTCTCTTCTACACTTCTCTCTTCTCCAGGTGCATAAATACTTACTATAACCCACTTTTCACATCCAACCCTTATTTTAATCCACATAATCCTTGAGTTTATAAATTTATATTCCCTCTTTTCCTTCCATAACTGATCCTTCAACATTATTGCTACTCCTTTCTCAGCTCTATCTCTACTGGAAACCCCTGACTCAATCCTATTTATTTCTCCCCACAGAAACTCTTCTACCCCCTTCAGCTTTGTTCCACTTAAAGCCAGGACATCTAGCTTCTTTTCATTCATAACATTCACAATCATCTCTTTCTTATCATCCGCACTACATCCACACACATTCAAACATTTCAACTTAAAGGTTTTCTTCTTCTTTTACTAATCTATATGGAAGAAGAGATGGAAGAAGAGGTTACTAGCCCATTGCTCCCAGCATTTTAGTCAGGTTTTAGAGCACGCACGGTTAATGGAGGGAAGATTCTTATTCCACTTCCCCATGAAGATAAAAGGAAATAATAAGAACAAGAACTATTAACCAGTAAACGGTCCAAACATATATATACGTTCTCTCGCCCAGTGCCCCAAATATTTTGAAAAAAAAAAAATCGTTTTTTTTTATAGAAATAAAGAGCACATTTTTGTAAGTGTTATAGGATAAATAAAAAATTAGGGTCAGTACTTACTGAGATATGAGGCTGCTAAGTTGGCACTGGATGCTCACCTGACGGCAACATCGGGTCCTGCCTCTTGCAGAAGTGTTGCTGATATACCTTTTTTTCTCATTTTTATATTATTGTATATAATTTTTATGTTCTGATAATTATAATTTATAGTAGTTCTTGTGATTTCATAGCCAATCTTTGTTCTGACACTAATATTAGGTACTGAAATTGTACTCATATTGTCACAAACACACTGACAGGTGAACATTTACACCTGCCTTGGTCATTTACTATCGTCTAGGAATATATAAAAAGTATTTATAGGTCCCAGCAACGTTTTAGACATGTTGGAGTATATATGAAACTTCTTGAAGCATGGTGTTTATGATGAGTGTCACTTATCTGCTGACAGGGTAAGCAGTGGAGTGACATTTGATGATAGTGAATAATAATAATAATAATAATAATAATAATAATAATAATAATAATCTGACAGTGGTGACATTTGATGAGGTTATCTTATCTTATCACTCCACTAATGACAGTGGTGACATTTGATGAGGTACACTGCCTTTGCTTTATTTGTGTTACACATAAACATGTCTGTCTGTCTGTGTGTCTGTCTTTCTGTCTGCCTGTGTGTCTCTTTCTTTCTGTCTGCTTGTCTCTCTTGTCTCAGAGAATTGCTCATGAACCAACTGGTATTACACATAATCACTATCTACAAGCACAGTATAACACTTTGTCTGGATTTTTTGGGTTATCCTAGGTAATTTACACTATGTATAATTGTATTTATGTATGTGTTCATGTGAGATAGAGACAGAGATAGAAACAAAGAGACAGAGATAGATACAGACAGACAGACAGAGATAGAGACAGCCAATCAGCCAGCCAGCTGGCCAGCCAGGTGGCCAACAAGCCTGCCGACATCACTTTCCTCTTAAAAGGGAAGTGTTAATATGACATAACATCAGTGAATCCTTGGTGTTTGCCACAATGTTTGCTCTAGCTGGTGCTCAATTTAACTGGTGCTCCCACAAGGTACTAAGTGGTCCCAGATTTTTTAATACTGTGCACACCAAGTGTTAAGACCCATTCTATGCTGACCAGGCAACTCAGACCAATCGTACCAAATTTGGAGGCAGGAAAAATAAAACGTATATATATACGTTCGGGGCACTAGCAGTACGAACGTATATATATGTTTGGACTGTTTACGGGTTAATAAAAATTCAAAGAAAACTGGGTTAATAAAAATTAAAAAAAAAACTCAGATGAGTGCGTATACATAAACGTGTACGTATATGTGTAGTGTGACCTAAGCGTAAATAAAAGTAGCAAAATATACTTATCTTGTGTGTTTATGAGACAGAAGAAAGACACCAACACTCCTACCATCGTGTAATACTGGGAGACTTCAACATCTGTTTTCAACAGCAAAATAACGGGCCATGTAAAAGGTATAAGCAAATTCTGGATTTAAATAGTTACACTCAACTAATTAATACACCAACCCGGATCACACAGTTCTCAGCCACCCTAATTGACCACATACAGTGGTACCCCGACTTACGATATTTTTTCATTCAAGAATGCTGTTCAAGTGCCATTACCAAATGAATTTATCCCCATAAGGAATGATGTAAAATAGACTAGTCCTTTTAGACCCCCAAAATTACACTTACAAAAGCATTTAAAAAAATAAACTTACATAAAAGGGTGAGTTTGGGGACCATCGTAAGTCGGGGTACCACTGTACTTTGTAACCGCCCTGAGAACATTAGTCAGTCAGGCGTCATTACCATAGGTCTTAGTGATCATTTCATCATTTACTGTACCAGGAAAATCACTAGGGAATGGATAGGCCTACACAGGACAATAAAAATTAGGTCAACTAGAAACTACAGTAAAGAAACACTGTTAAATATGCTACACAATTGTGACTGGTCAGTGATAACAAGTTGCATGGACGTAAATGATGCCTGGGAAAAATTCAAAACAATGTTCACTGCCATCCTTGATAATATTGCACCTGTTAAAGAGGTTAGGATTAAACAAAGAACTGAACCCTGGATGACTACTGAGATATTAGATATGTAATATGAAATTCAGAGACCAGTTGATAAAAAGATTTAAGGCAAACAGACAGGATATTGCAGTGCTAAATGAATTCCAAAGGTTGAGGAACAGAGTGCAGAGGCTTATAAAAGGCACAAAAAAGGCACTATTGCTCAAAAATCGAAGAGTACAAGAATAACCCTAGAAAGCTCTGGCAACAACTAAAACAGTTGGGGTATAGCCATAAACCCGTAGATAGATCTAACATAGTACTAAATGTCGATAATGAGGTATGCCACGAAACAACTAAAGTGGCAAATTGTTTTAATTAATACTACACAACTGTCGCATCAACACTAGTAAGTAAGCTACCAACTGCATCAAATACCTTTCACACAGACTCTGATAAGTTTAAAACATACTATACCAATAAAGGGGTAACTACAAACAGTTGTCGACTAGTAAGTGTACCTCATGACTTTGTGCAAAAAGAACTAAGCAGGTTAAACCCAACTAAGAGCACTGGCCCAGATAACATCCCGTCTAAGTTCCTAAAAGATGGTGCCTCTGAACTGGCAATCCCCATTGCTCACATAATAAATTTGTCCATCACCACTAGTACAGTACCAGAGGGGTTCAAGGAGGCCAGAGTTACTCCTATCTTCAAGAAAAATAGTAGGTCTGATGTCAGCAACTATAGGCCTGTTAGTATACTCAGTGTAATATCCAAAATTCTAGAGAGGGCGGTGTACTGTCAAGTAGTTAAGTATCTTAATGACAACAACATTCTTCATAGTTACCAATCAGGCTTTAGGAGCTCTTACTCAACCGACACCTCCCTAATTAATCTGATGGATTACATGAGAACTGAAATGTCGATAGGGAACCTCATAGGAATGGTAACTTTAGACTTGCAAAAGACCTTCGATACTGTCAACCACAATGTATTATGTAAGAAACTTCAAGCTATCGGCATAGGTTCCATAGACTGGTTTAAGTCCTATCTTAGCAATAGGAAACAAATTGTCAAAATCAACAAAACAGAATCAGAACCACTGCTGATAGCATGTGGAATTCCCAAGGTAGTATTCTGGGTCCCTTATTATTCCTGTATTATGTAAATGATATGCCCATCAGTGTCAAGTGCAAACTCCTACTGTATGCAGATGACAGTGCTCTGTTAGTGTCAGGTAAAGACCCACAAGATATAGCTAATGTATTAACACTGGATCTGGAGTCCTGCAGCAAATGGTTAGTAGACAACAAACTATCGTTACACCTCGGGAAAACAGAAGCCATACTCTTTGGCACGAAATATAAACTGAGAAGGGTAAATAATTTTAATGTCCGGTGTAATGGGGAATCCATCACTTCAGTTTCCTCAGTAAAATATCTGGGAATCCCCTTTGACCCATGCATGTCAGGAGAATTGATAGGGAACAGTGTAGTAAAGAAAGCGAATGCTAGACTGAAGTTCCTCTACAGACAAGCACAGTGTCTACCTACTGAGGCTCGCAGGACCCTATGTCTAGCCCTTATACAATATCATATGGACTATGCTTGCTCCTCATGGTACTCTGCCTTGACAAAAAAAATGAAAGATAAACTGCAAATCACCCAGAACAAAATGGTAAGATTCATCCTGGACCTGGGTCCAGTTGACATCTGTGTCCAATTTTGCAAAATCTCTGATGATGTAAAGTGATGTTTATATTTAAGTAAAGCATAATAAATAAGTAATACATTTGCATATTTTTAAGCTAGTCTATGTTGATTCAAAAGAGACAGTATACCATGGAGTAATTATATTAATAAGTATAAATTTGCACAAATAATTGTTTTTCTTATATCTTTTGACAGTTTTCACATTCTACTACTATGTACAAGAAAATTATGATATTACAGTTGTTTAAGGGTGTGAAACTCCCATGTCCTCTGATTTTGTTGTCTTTTATTCAGATGAAATTTACTTTTAAAAATTAGTACAGTGGACCCTCGGTTTTCGTCGATAATTCTTTCCAGAATGCTGTCTGAGTGCCGTTACCGAACAAATTTGTTCCCATAAGGACGAATGTAAATTAGATTAGTCGTTTCAGACCCCCAAAAATACACTTACAAAAGCACTTACAAAAATACCCTTACATAATTGTTCGAGTTGGGAGCTGTACGAAAACCGAGGGTCCACTGTATACATATATGAAACCATTATTGTGAACGGTAGCTGCTTCGAGAATTCGAGTTCTTGAACTGAATGTCATCTGAGGTAAAACAAATTTAACCTATAAGCTTATTAGACTATAACAAAAATAAATTGTTCTTATAATCATGTACAATAATATATTTAATCTACTTACATATACATTCATTATGTACTCATTTTTTCAATCATATTTGTATACATTTAATGTTCTTAAATACAGTGGACCCTCGCTATTCGAACACTCCAAAACTCACCCTTTTAAGTAAGTTTATTATTGTAAGTGCTTTTATAAGTGTATTTTTGGGGGTCTGAAATGGACTAATCTAATTTACATCATTCCTTATGGGAATAAATTCGTTTGGTAACAGCACTTGAACAGCATTCTGGAATGAGGGTGAGTTTTGGAGTGTTCGAATAGCGAGGGTCCACTGTACATATATCCAAGGGAGTAGGTTGGTAGACAGGGAGGTAGTACCAGGGAGGTACTACCGTCCTGTCAAGTGAGTGCAAAATGAAAGCCTGTAATTGTTTTACATGATGGTAGGATTGCTGGTGTCTTTTTTCTGTCTCATAAACATGCAAGATTTCAGGTATGTCTTGTTACTTCTACTTACACTTAGGTCACACTACACAATCATGTACAAGCATATATATACACACCCCTCTGGGTTTTCTTCTAGTTTCTTACTAGTTCTTGTTCTTATTTCCTCTTATCTCCATGGGGAAGTGAAACAGAATTCTTCCTCCGTAAGCTATGCGTGTTGTAAGAGGTGACTAAAATGCCGGGAGCAAGGGGCTTGTAACCCCTTCTCCTGTATATATTACTAAATGTAAAAGGAGAAACTTTCGTTTTTCCTTTTGGGCCACCCCGCTTCGGTGGGAAACGGCCGACGTGTTGAAAGAAAGAAGAAAGAATACATATATGTAATGCTTATTGTCCTTGTGGTCTTTAGTCTGCCTTAGGCTTACCCAAAATGCTCTGCATAACCATGGGCTTTCTGCATGCATTCAAGTGTCACAGTATTAAAAAAATCCAATGGCTGTAGCACTTACTACCACTTCTTATAACCCATAACATTGTTCTTATTTGTTTCCAAAGAACTCTTCAGTATCCTTTCAGAACCTCTTATTTTCTAGTTATAGTTATGACTTCTTATACTATACCCTGTTGATAGTGTTAGAAAATCTTCTTTATCTATTTTGAGTGCTCATGAATACTATACAATTTAACCATCACAAATATAGCATTGAATCTAGCCAGTCTAAATGCTCTGTTAATTCAAGTAAAAAAATTTAAGCATCTCATTGATTGATTAGAAACCGAAAATTGCTACAAAACTGTTGCAAAGTATAATAATCAAACACCACTTGTTAGCTTTATAAGGCCAAGTATGTCTATGTTTTTTATATTCCTGACAAATTCCAGTCAAGGACGAAATGTAATAAAGGTTACTTGCAAATATCATTTTTCCTCATTAAGTTTGGCTTACACCATTGTTAAACAAAGCTTTAGTGTTGATGGCAAAATGAACGCAAGTCCAGAACTTTATAAATATCTATGAGAGTTAAAGGCTATACTGATGGGCTAAGTGACTCTTGACTCAACTTGATCCAACTAGATCAAGTTAGATTAACAGGTGAGAGTAGTCCTGATATACAACCCATCTATTGCTTGTTACCTTCAGTGTGCTCCTTGAAAATGAGACTGGTAATTCACAGAAGAACTTGGAATTTGTTTCACTGTAATCAAATTGCATAGTAATGAAGCATACATTTTTATGTTATATTCTTCATACACAGTACACAGAACACAGCCACAGACACAGATGCAGACACACACGCACATGCGCACACACACACACAGAAAGAGACAAAGAAAGATAGACAGAGACAGAAAGAGGCAGAGACAGATAGACAGAGAGAGACAGAGACACAGACAGACAAACACACACACACACAGAGACACACACACACACACACACACACACACAAACACATAAAGGACACTACCTGAGAGGGAGGAGAGGATGAACCTGCGAGACTGGACCTAATATTCACCTTGGGTAGCGCAGACATTGAGGACATCACATACAAAAGACCCCTTGGGGCCAGTGATAATGTGGTTCTCAGCTTCGTTTACATAGTAGAGCTAAAAGTGGAGAGGGAAGCAGGAAGGGCAGGGTGAATGAAGCCAAACTACAAGAGAGAGGACTACACAGGCATGATGAATTTCCTGCACGGGGTCCAGCGGGACAGAGAGCTGGAAGGGAAGTCAGTAAACGAGATGATGGAATATGTGACAACAATATGCAAGGAAGCTGAGGAGAGGTTTGTACCCAAGGGTAACAGAAATAACGAGAAGGCCAGGGTGAGCACTTGGTTCACCCAAAGGTGTAGAGAGGCCAAAACCAAGTGCAGTAGAGAATGGAAGAAGTACAGAAGGCAAAAAACCCAGGAGAATAAGGAAAGTAGTGATAGAGCCAGGAATGAATATGCACAGGTAAGAAGGGAGGCCCAATGGCAATACGAAAATGACATAGCAGTGAAAGCTAAATCTGACCCGAAGCTGTTGTACAGCCACATCAGGAGGAAAACGACAGTCAAGGACCAGGTAATCAGGCTGAGGAAGGAAGGAGGGGAGATCACAAGAAATGACTGTGAATATGTAAGGAGCTCCACATGAGATTCAAAGAAGTGTTCACAGAGGAGACAGAAGAGACCCCAGAAAGATGGAGAGGTGGGGTACACCTTCAAGTGTTGGACGCAATACATACAACCAAGGAAGAAGTGAAGAGGCTGCTAAGTGAGCTAGATACCTCAAAGGCAATGGGGCTGGATAACATCTCTCCATGGGTCCTGAGAGAGGGAGCAGAGGTGCTATGTGTACCACTAACAATAATCTTCAACACATCTATAGAAACAGGGCAACTACCTGAGGCATGGAAGATAGCAAATGTAGTCCCAATTTTTAAAAAAGGAGACAGACACGAAGCACTCAACTACAGACCAGTGTCACTGACATGTATAGTATGCACAGTCATGAAGAAGATCATCAGAAGAGTGGTGGAGCACCTACAAAAGAATGAGCTTATCAAAGGCAGCCAGCATGGTTTCAGGGATCGGAAATCCTGTGTCACAAACCTGCTGGAGTTCTATGACAGGGTGACAGCAGTAAGACAGGAGAGAGAGGGGTGGGTAGATTGTATTTTCTTGGACTGTAAGAAAGTGTTTGACAAAGTTCCACACAAGAGACTAGTGCAAAAGCTGGAGGACCAGGCAGGGATAACAGGGAAGGCACTGCAATGGATCAGAGAATACCTGTCAGGAAGACAACAATGAGTCATGGTACATGGCGAGACATTAGAATGGGTACCTGTGATGAGCGGGGTTCCACAGGGGTCAGTTCTAGGACCAGTGCTGTTTCTCATATTTGTGAACGACATGACGGAAGGAATAGACTCTAAAGTGTCTCTGTTTGCAGATGATGTAAAGTTGATGCGAAGAATTCAATCGGACGAGGACCAGGCAGAACTACAAAGGGATCTGGACAGGCTGCAGGCCTGGTCCAGCAACTGGCTCCTGGAGTTCAACCCCACCAAGTGCAAAGTCATGAAGATTGGGGAAAGGCAAAGAACACTGCAGACGGAGTACAGACTAGGGGGCCAGAGACTACAAACCTCACTCAAGGAAAAGGATCTTGGGGTGAGTATAACACCGAGCACATCAACCAAATAACTGCTGCAGCATACGGGCACCTAGCAAACCTAAGAACAGCATTCCGACATCTTAATAAGAAATCGTTCAGGACCCTGTACACGGTTTATGTTAGGCCCATACTGGAGTATGCAGCACCAGTTTGGAACCCACACCTAGCCAAGCACATAAGGAAACTAGAGAAAGTGCAAAGGTTTCCAGCTAGACTGGTCCCGGAGCTAAGGGGTATGTCCTACGAGGAGAGGTTAAGAGATATCGACCTGAATACACTGGAGGACAGGAGAGATACGGGGGATATGATAATGACATACAAGATACTGAGAGGAATAGACAAGGTAGACAGAGACAGGATGTTCCAGAGATGGGACACAGCAACAAGGGGTTACAGTTGGAAGTTGAAGACTCAGATGAATCACAAGGATGTTAGAAAGTATTTCTTCAGTCACAGAGTTGTCGGAAAGTGGAATAGTCTGAGAAGTGATATAGTGGAGGCAGGATCCATACATAGCTTTAAGAAGAGGTATGATAAAGCCCATGGAATGGGAAGAGTGACCTAGTAGTGGCCAGCGAAGAGGTGGGGCCAGGAGCTGTGACTCGACCCCTGCATCCACAACTAGGTGAGTACACACACACAGTGTGCTTGTCATTAATGTATGCTGGGTGGAAGGCACCCAACATAATTTATTGTCCAAAGTAATACCTTACCCTGGCACATTTATTGATGAGGCAAAAAGTTACACGGGCCGGGAAACTTGAAATAGAATGTCTCAGGATTTCCTGTGTCCTAAGCGCCTTCTGGACTTGTGTGATAAGTTGTCATAAGTTTCAGTTTCCTATGTGTGGGTTATTTGTGTACTCAGAGGAATTGATATGGTAGACAGGGAAAGGACGCTTGAGAGGCAAAAAATGGGAAATCAGGGACATAGCTGGATGTTAAAAGTCACAGATAGCTACAGAAATGTCAGGGAGTATTTCTTCAGTCTCAAGAGTTTCTGGGAAGTGGAATGAGCTCGGTGAGGAAATGGTGGAGACATGCTCCATTAACAGTTTTAAGAGCAGGTATGATGCAGCCCAGGAGGCTACGAGAAAGTGAATCTGGCAAGTGAAAAGTTAAAATGTGGGGTCAGAAGCTGACAATAAACCCCTGCAACCACAAATAGATGAGCATGCATGCATGCAAGTGCACATGTGCACACTCATGCATGCACACAATAAAGAATTATTTTAGGAATACTGTAATAAAAATAGCATTTTCAAGCCATGCACCTCCTTTGAATCTTGTATCCGCTGACTAGTACACACTTGAGCCTACAGCTCGAAAATTAAGTAAAAGCATGCAAAATACAATTAATAAATATGAACCAGTCTTGATCGGTTCTTCTCTGAAAGAGAAAAATTTTGTAGAAGGCATAAGCATTCCACCAGCAAGCATGATGACTTGAGGATAACTCAAATGCGTATAAACGCAAGTTTAAGTGACAGTGATAAGGTACACTCAACACATGCCTCTTGATCAGTGCTTCATCACCAGCACACCATGCAGAGTATATGACAACTTGTCTCACTTAATGCGCAAGCGCATCTAGACAGCCATGGCACACTGGCATCTTGACTTAGCATTTTAATGGATTCCAAGGGTACCCTGAAGATTTTTCCCATGCAGTAAAAATGACCCTGTCTGCAAACAAATGTGCTTTATTGAACTGATCAAGACAAGATATTTTTGCTGAAAGAGATACTATCTCTTACTTCATAAATCTTTTACACATTGGCTTTAGTAATTCCAGTGTGAGTGCTACAGGGGATGCTTGGAAACCTTCCTAATCTTGCCATGGTAATTTCATCCTCAAGGTTTAATTTTTAATTGGTCAGCTGCTGCACATGCGCCTTGACCAACAACTAGTACTTACAGCCGATGAGCATAACCAATATGGTGAATATCTTCTCAACATCTGTATTAGGCGCCACGTTGCCGAACCCCACCGATGTGAGACTACTGAAGGTGAAGTACAGTGCTGTCACATACTTCGCCTGCGGGGGGGAAGTGGTGACGCTAGGCATTATAGAGTGGAGGCCACATTAAAAACCAAAGCAGGTCACAGGAGTCATGACAGAATTCAGGAAGAGAGATGTACAAGAGACCTATGAAAAATAGAGGTGGTCAAGGCAAAACTGAAACATAACAAAGTTCACCATAGAAATCAAAAGAGATAGTGAAAGTATTGTTAGATGCTTGAAGAGAGAGGTTCTACAAATCTTTTGAGGTAGTGGTAATGTACTACTGTCTCCTAAACAATAAGATAAGGAGGTAATGCTGTGTGTGACCTGAGATAATTATAGATGAGTGGAAGTAAGGTGTCTACTGGTCTGTGGTATATACACTACATGCATTTTAATTTCTCATGCTTTGTGTTAATTTCTTTGATCTATTGTATCAGAATATAAGGGATAAGAATGAATGTGTATATAAATTTGAAGATTATTGTGAACCAATCTTATTTATGTAAATTAATAAAAAACTTAATGTTTCTTCAAAACAACAATGCTTGAAAATATAAATAAATAAATAAATATATATATATATTCCCCCAGAATTAAGAAATTGTTGAAGCAAAAATATAGTCAAAACTATTTGAGAAGTAAATTTTAAAAATGTTGAAAGGGGAAATTCAATTTTATCAAGCATAGACTCAAGTATATATTACCGTTATCAAACAAACCCAGCAGATATTTTAGTATTAGATGATTCAAAGAAAAACTGGCTTGTGAAGTATGAAATATATATTTAACATGCTAAAAGTTTTTTTTATTATATTATATTTTTAGTGAGACATGATTTATTGAACTCAAAGCATTACAATTAAAATTAATGTACAATAAAGAGGATGATCATTTAAGACTGATGCGTTACCAAAATACAAATATATCTATAAAATTTTCACAATTAGAAAAAAAATATACTGTGATTAATTACAAATTAGTTATCAAGATGCTTAATATACAAAAACCTGGATCAATTTCATAATGAGACATGGAACTTACCTATGCTAACACAGCACCCAGTTATGGAATCTGGTATCCCTTGCTAACCATCATTGCCTAGTGAACATGTATATTAAGTCACTCTTAGAGCTACTTTGTGCCTGTTTACACAGTCTAACATTTATCCTGATACCATACACGAAAGTACTGTACTGCGACACCATCACGTGTGGAACAAAACGCTTTTACTGTGGAACACTACATTAACGATAGTGTACTCGCATGTCTACAGCTTTGTTGTATGAGAGACTTTAAAACTCATGCCCAAATACAATGTAATGCAATGTATATATGTGCACAGTATATGTATGAGGCAAAAAAATCTTTGAAAAATAGAGTTCAGTAGGTTCTTATTAAAAATCAAAGAGGCCAATTAAAAATTAATATTAAATTGCAAAGAAAGCATATTTTCTCAAGTCTCTGGACATACAAGTGATGCCGGTATATTCTTCAGGCAGCCATCAAGCAAAGAGTGTTATGCTTCTGGCCAGCCAGGTGGCTGCCAGATCTACTGGCCTGATGCCTTGGCTAAGCCCACTTACAGCCCGTCATCATGACGAAAATCGTGAAGACCTTCTCAATCTCCGTGGTTGGCGACACGTTGCCAAAGCCGACCGAAGTGAGGGAGGAGAATGTGAAGTAGAGGGCGGTGATGTAGCGGGACTGAAGAGGTGAAATGGTTTATGTAGACAGATTCATAGGTACAGGTTTAAACAGGATACATTCATTTAGTGGAATCAACATTGCGAAGTTACTTTCATGTTGAGAGTTCACTGTTGCTAGGCAATATTCAGAACATCAACGTTGATGGGTAATGTTTATGTTGAGGCATCAATCTTGCCAGAACACACTGACCCTGAAACATCAACATTGCCAGTCTACAATCATCTTGAGGCATAAATGTTGCTAATTTAGGAATCAATGATGATAGGCTATGTTCTTACTGATTCATCAAACCTGGCATGCTGTGTTAATGTTGAGGTATCAACATCGTCAAGCTATGTTCATGTTGACGTATCAGTTTTGTAAAGCTACATTTATGCTGAGGTATTAATGTTGACAGCCTATTCTTAATAAAGAGGCATCAACATACCATGTCATGTTTATCAAGAGCCATCAATTTTGCCCTATGTTTATGTCAACATTTAGGTACAGGCATCAATGTCAAGAGGCTACCTTCTTGTGAGGGTATTGATATTGCCAGGCTTCATTCATGAGGAGTCTTCAACAGTGCAAGGCTACAGTCATGGTAAGATATCAAACTTGTTAGGCTATAATTATACAGAGGCAATAACATTTCAAGACTACTTTCATGCTGAATCAGTAATACCGTTAGGGCAGTATCTCGAGCACACAGATTCGGGGAAGTATAGTCCCCAGAAAAAATGAGGCGATTCAGACAATTTGAACAGCAAGAAATCCATGTACAATATCAACAACAAAAATAAATATGATTAACATTTAACTTTCATCTGTACAGAATGTATTATGCAGCTTACAACTAGATGAACTGACGGTTATGATGGTATAACACATTTCTGGTTTGAGAGTTTTTGAAATAACATAATATTTTATGATTCTTGGAGATATGATGCAGCGAATACAATAAGACAAGGATAAAACCATTAATACAATGGGAATTTGTGAGAAAATATAGACTATGAAATCAAGTAAAGAACAGTGGAGGTAGGGTTATGTCAGAAATTCTGGAGATATTAACAAGACTTTGGGTCTTATTCATAAAAAAATCATTCTATCTTGAGTCTGATTAATGACTCACTAAACACTATCATGCTGAGACTTCAGTATCTCACACTTTTCTGTCATCAGTGTAAGTCCCATCTTGTTCAAACAAGGGTCCGATGCTGGATGTGGTTTTTGCCTTGTTTTTGGCATATGAAAAGATTTCTTTCAATTTCATTTATGGCTTTTAGCTCCTGCTCTTCTGGGTCCTGTAAGACTAATTTAACTTAAGTTCAATATTTCCTATCTCCCTAGTCAGTGTTTCCTTCCACATTTCAAATAGTCTAGCCCCCTTGAGAAGTTCTATGAATCTTCGTCTTTGCCTGTAAAGGAAGCCCCCCCCCCCTCTCTCTCTCTCTCTCTCTCTCTCTCTCTCTTCTTAGTTTACATTTTTTCTTCTTTTTCCTTTAGGAAATGTGCATTAAGTATACTTAACTACTACAAGACCAATCAATAAGATGACTGGGATCTCTGACATGACAGAAAAGAGCATTATTAGTGTTGGTAAGCCTAACACTATTTTTGTGCTCCCTAAGTCTGTCAGAAAGAGATCGGCCAGTTTCACTAAAGTACTGAAGAGGACAGGAGGAACAAGAAATAGAGTAGACACTGGCCGATCTCTTTCTGACAGACTTAGGGAGCACAAAAATAGTGTTAGGCTTGCCGACACTAATAATGCTCTTTTCTGTCATGTCAGAGATCACAGTCATCCTATTGATTGGTCTTCTGCTAAAACTGTTTACCCTATGTCCAACTTTCACAGTCATATTCTTGTTGACTCTTCCTTTATACACAACTTTCCTTGTATGAATCTGAGTCCTGGCTTTGTCTCTGTTGATGCTTTCCTTTCCCATTACATTGTTAAATGTTCCAAACTTCAGAACACCCGTGACTTAACCTGATTCTTTTTTCCCTTCTCCCTTCCTCTTTCCTCTTTCTTATTTCTCCTCTGTGTTTTCTTTCTTTTGCCTTGTTTATGTTGTTCATCATAATCATTATCCCCCTCTGTGTTCTTGCCCCTACCCTATGTGAGCCACAAGCTCCATTGCAGTGCTCCTCTTTCTTAGTATTTGACTCCACTCCTACTACTACTACCACTACTACTACCACTACTACTACCACTATTACTCCACCACTTTCTCTTGTTCCCACCCCTCTCGGCTGAATATATAAACCTCCCTCCCTCCCTTCTTTCTGTTAGTGTGACTTTGTAAATGGTCCAAGTCGGACCGAAACGTCGTCGTAAGATCCTTTCTTCAATTATTTGTTATTTGTGTAAGCTCCATAATTTTGCATATTATGCATGTCAGTAATATTGGTCTGTAGTTTAATGCCACCTGTCTGTCTTCATTTTTAAAGCTTGGGAATACATTTGCCATCTTCCACACCACAGGTAGTTTTTCCTGTTTCAATAGATGTGTTGAAGATTGCTGTTAGTGGCACAAACAGTGCCTCTGCTTCCTCTCTCTGTGTACTCACCTAATTGTGGTTGCAGGGGTCGATTCACAGCTTGTGGCCCTGCCTCTTCACTGGTCACTACTAGTGTACTCACCTATTTGTATTCACCTATTTGTGGTTCCAGGGTCGAGATATAGCTCCTGGCCCCGCATCTTCACTGATTGCTACTAGGTCCGGTCCTCTCTCTCCCTGTTCCATGAGATTTATCATACCTCTTCTTAAAACTATGTATGGTTCCTGCCTCCATTTCATCACTTGCCAGACTATTCTACTTCCTGACAACTCTATGACTAAAGAAATACTTCCTAACATCTCTTTGACTCATCAGAGTCTTCAACTTCCAATTGTGACCCCTTGTTTCTGTGTCCCATCTCTGGAACATCCTGTCTCAGTCCCCCTTGCCAATTCCTCGCATTATTTTATATGTCGTTATCATATCCCCCTCATCTCTCCTGTCCTCCAGTGTCGTCAGATTGATTTCCCTTAACCTCTCCTTGTACAGCATGCCCCTTAGCTCCGGGACTAGTCTTGTTGCAAACCTTTGCACTTTCTCTAGTTTCCTTACATGTTTGGCTAGGTGTGGGTTCCAAACTGGTGCTGCATACTCCAATATAGGCCTAACGTACACGGTGTACAGTGTCCTGAATGATTCCTTATTGAGATGTAGAAATGCTGTTCTTAAGTTTGCTAGGCGCCCTTATGCTGCAGCTGTTATTTGGTTGATGTGCACCTCAGGAGATGTGCCCGGTGTTATACTCACCCCAAGATCCTTCTCCTTGAATGAGGTTTGTAGTCTCTGGCCCCTAGACTATACTCCGTCTGCGGTCTCTGTCCCTACTTTGATCAGATTAACGTATTATCAAGTAAATTAATTTACCTAAACTATCCTGAGAATTTCAACACTTTTATAATAATAATAATAATAATAATAATAATAATAATAATAATAATAATAATAATAATAATAATATCTTTAGAATAAGGGTATAATACTCTTTGCCCTTCCCCAATCTTCATGACTTTGCACTTAGTGGGGTTGACCTCCAGGAGCCAGTTGCTGGACCAGGCCTGCAGCCTGTCCAGATCCCTTTGTAGTTCTGCCTGGTCTTCATTTGACTGAATTCTTCTCATCAACTTCACGTCATCTGCAAACAGGGACACTTCTGAGTCTATTCCTTCCGTCATGTCATTCACAAATACCAGAAACAGCACCGGTCCTAGGACTGACCCCTGTGGAACCCCACTAGTCACAGGTGCCCACTCTGACACCTCGCCACGTACTATGACTCGCTGCTGTCTTCCTGACAGGTATTCCTTGATCCACTGGAGTACCTTTCCTGTTATCCCTGCCTGGTCCTCCAGCTTTTGCACTAATCTCTTTTGTGGAACTGTGTCAAACGCCTTCTTACAGTCCAAGAAAATACAATCTACCCACCCCTCTTTCTCTTGTCTTTCTGCTGTCATCCTGTCATAGAAGTCCAGCAGGTTTGTGACACAGGATTTCCCGTCCCTGAAACCATGTTGGCCGTCGTTGATAAACTCATTCCTTTCTAGATGTTCCACCACTCTCCTCCTGATAATCTTCTCCATGACCTTGCATACTATACATGTCAGTGACACTGGTCTGTAGTTTAGTGCTTCATGTCTGTCTCCTTTTTTTAAAAATTGGGACTACATTTGCTGTCTTCCATACCTCAGGTAATCTCCCTGTTTCGATGGATGTGTTGAATATTGTTGTTAGGGGTACACATAGCACCTCTGCTCCCTCTCTCAGTGTACCCCACCTCTCCGTCTTTCTGGAGTCCCTTCTGTCTCCTCTGTCAACACTTCTTTGAATCTCATGTTGAGTTCCTCACATACTTCGCGGTCGTTTCTTGTGATCTCTCCTCCTTCCTTCCTTAGCCTGATCACCTGGTACTTGACTGTTGTGTTCCTCCTGATGTGGCTGCACAACAGCTTTGGGTTGGATTTGGCTTTCGCTGCTATGTCATTTACATATTGTCATTGAGCCTCCCTTCTTACCTGTGCATATTCACTTCTGGCTCTACAACTGCTCTCATTATTCTCCTGGGTCATTTGCCTTCTATACTTCTTCCATTCCCTAGCACACTTGGTTTTGGCCTCCCTGCACCTTTGGGTGAACTATGGGCTCATCCTGGCTCTTTCATTATTCCTGTTACCCTTGGGTACAAACCTCTCCTCAGCTTCCTTGCATACTGTTGTCACATATTCCATCATCTTGTTTACTGATTTCCCTGCCAGTTCTTTATCCCACTGAACACCGTATATATGTGTGTGTGTGTGTGTGTGTGTGTACTCACCTAGTTGTGGTTGCAAGGGTCGAGTCATAGCTCCTGGCCCCACCTCTTCACTGGTCGCTACTGGGTCACTCTCCCAGCACCATGAGCTTTATCATACCTGTTCTTAAAGCTATGAATGGATCCTGCTTCCACTACATCACTTCCCAAACTATTCCACTTCCCGACCACTCTGTGACTGAAGAAATACTTCCTAACATCCCTTTGACTCATAGGAGTCTTCAACTTCCAATTGTGACCCCTAACCCTCCTGTCTTCAAGTGTTGTCAGGTCGATTTCCTTTAACCTTTCTTCGTAGGACATTCCCCTTAGCTCTGGAACTAGCCTTGTTGTAAACCTTTGCACTTTCTCTAATTTCTTTATGTGCTTGACCAGGTACGGGTTCCAAACTGGTGCTGAATACTCTAATATGGGCCTGACGTACACGGTGTACAGTGTCTTAAACGATTCCTTACTAAAGTATCGGAATGCTATTCTCAGGTTTGCCAGTCGCCCGTATGCTACAGCTGTTATCTGGTTGATGTGTGCTTCCGGAGACGTGCTTGGTGTTATACTGACCCCCAAGATCTTTCTTCTTGAGTGAGGTTTGCAGTCTTTGGCCACCTAGCCTATACTCTGTCTGCGGTCTTCTTTGCCCTTCCCCAATCTTCATGACTGCATTTGGCGGGGTTAAATTCAAGAAGCCAGTTGCTGGACCAGGTGTCCAGCATGTCCAGGTCTCTGTGAAGTCCTACCTGATCCTCATCTGATTTAATTCTCCTCATTAACTTCACATCATCTGCGAACAGGGAAACCTCTGAGTCTATCCTGTCCGTCATGTCATTCACATATACAGTGGACCCTCGGTTTTCGTTCACCTCCAAACTCGAACATTTATGTAAGTGTATTTTCGTAAGTGCTTTTGTAAGTGTATTTTTGGGGGGTCTGAAATGACTAATCTAATTTACAATTGTCCTTATGGGAACAAATTCGTTCGGTAACAGCACTCAAACAGCATTTTGGAAAGAATTTTCAACGAAAACCAAGTGTCCACTGTACCAAGAATAGCACTGGTCCTAGGACTGACCCCTGTGGGACCCCGCTCATCACAGGCGCAGACTGTGATACCTCGTCACGTACAATGACCCGCTGTTGCCTCCCTGTCAGGTAGTATTTTCTGATCCATTGCAGTGCCCTTCCTGTTATACACACCTGATCCTCTAGCTTCTGCACTAATCTCTTGTGAGGAACTGTGTCGAAGGCCTTCCTGCAGTCCAAGAAAATGCAATCAACCCACCCCTCTCTCTCATGTCTTACTTCTGTTACCTTGTCATAGAACTCCAAAAGGTTTGTGACACAGGACTTGCCTTCCTTGAACCCGTGCTGGTTGTCGTTTATAATCTTGTTCCGTTCCATGTGCTCCACCATTCTCCTCCAGATAATCTTCTCCATGACTTTG
>WNWK01028846.1:0-24959 GCA_009830355.1 Cherax destructor | reverse complement strand
CCAAGTGAGAGATAATTGTGGTTGGGGATCTTAATGCTAAATTTGGGTAAAAATGTTCTGGATGGAGTAGTAGGTAAATTTGGGGTGGGGGGTAAATAAATGGGGAACCATTAATTGAGCTATGTGTAGAAAGAGGTTTGGTAATAAGTAATACATATTTTATGAAAAGAGGATAAATAAATATACAAGGATGATATAGCATGTAAGGAAAGTAGTTTGTTGGATTATGTATGGTGGATAAAGGTTGATGGGTAGGCTTCAGGATGTACATGTTTATAGAGGGGCAATGGATATATCAGATCATTATTTGGTTGTAGCTACAGTTAGAGTAAAAGGTAGATGGGAAAAAAAGAAAATGGCAACAGCAAGTAAGAGAGAGGGTAAAAGTGTATAAACTAAGGAGGAGGAAGTTAGGGTGAGATATAAGCAACTATTGGCAGGAAGGTGGGCTAGTGCAAGTATGAGTAGTGGGGGTTGAAGAGAGTTGGGATAGTTTTAAAATGCAGTATTAGAATGTGGGGCAGAAGTTTGTGGCTATAGGAGGGTGGGTGCAGGAGGAAAGAGGAGTGAGTGGTATAATGAAGAAGTAAAGGGTGTGATAAAAGAGAAAAAGGTAGCTTATTAGAGGTTTTTACAAAGCAGAAGTGTTAATAGAAGAGCAGAGTATATGGAGAGTAAAAGAAAGGTGAAGAGAGTGGTGAGAGAGTGCAAAGAAGAGCGGATGAAAGAATGGGAGAGGCTTTGTCAAGAAATTTTGCTGAAAACAAGAAAAATTTTGGAGTGAGATAAACAAGGTAAGAAAGCCTAGGGAACGAATGGATTTGTCAGTTAAAAACAGAGTAGGGAGTTAGTAGATGGGGAGCTGGAGGTATTGGGTAGATGGCGGGAATATTTTGAGGAACTTTTAAATGTCGATGAAAAAGGGAGGTGGTAATTTCATGTACTGGCCAGGGAGGTACAACATCGTTAGGAGTGAAGAAGAGCAGGATGTGTGTGTGGGGAGGTGCGTGAGGCATACGTAGAATGAAAGGGGTAAAGCAGCTGGAATTGACGGAATCATGACAGAAATGTTAAAAGCAGGGGGATATAGTGCTGGAGTGGTTGGTATTTTTGTTTAATAAATGTATGAAAGAGGGAAGGTACCTAGGGATTGGCAGAGAGCATGTATAGTTCCTTTATATAAAGGGAAGGGGATAAAAGAGAGTGTAAAAATTATAGGGAATAAGTTTACTGAGTATACCAGGTAAAGTGTATGGCAGGGTTATTATTGAAAGAATTAGAGGTAAGACAGAGAGTAGGATTGCAGATGAGCAAGGAGGCTTTAGATTGGGTAGGGGATGTGTAGATCAAGTGTATACAGTGAAGCATATATGTGAACAGTATTTAGATAAAGGTAGAGAAGTTTTTATTGCATTTATGGATTTAGAAAAGGCATATGATAGAGTGGATAGGGAGCAATGTGGCAAATGTTGCAAGTGTATGGAATAGGTAGTGTTACTGAAGGCTGTAAAGAGTTTTTATGAGGATGGTGAGGCTCAGGTTAGGGTGTGTAGGAGAGAGGGAGATTACTTCCTGGTAAAAGTAGGTCTTAGACAGGATTGTAATGTCACCATGGTTGTTTAATATATTTTTAGATGGGGTTGTAAAAGAAGTAAATGCTAGGGTGTTGGGAAGAGGGGTGGGATTAAATTATGGAGAATTAAATGCAAATGGGAGTTGACACAGTTACTTATTGCTGATGATACTGTGCTTATGGGAGATTCTAAAAAAGTTGCAAAGGTTAGTGGACGAGTTTGGGAGGGTGTGTAAAGGTAGAAAGTTAAAAGTGAACATAGATAAGAGTAAGGTGATGAGGGTATCAAACGATTTAAATAAAGAAAAATTGGATATCACATTGGAGAGGGATTATGGAAGAAGTAAATGTTTTCAGATATTTGGGAGTTGACGTGTCAGCGGATGGGTTTATGAAGGATGAGGTTAACCATAGAATTGATGAAGGAAAAAGGTGAGTGGTGGGTTGAGGTATCTGTGGAGACAAAAACGTTATCCATGGAGGCAAAGAAGGGAATGTACGAAAGTATAGTGGTACCAACACTCTTATATGGGTGTGAAGCATGGGTTGCAAATGCTGCAGCGAGGAGGAGGCTGGAGGCAGTGGAGATGTCCTGTCTAAGGGCAATGTGTGGTGTAAATATTATGCAGAAAATTTGGAATGTGGAAATTAGGAGGTGTGGAGTTACTAAAAGTATTTGTCAGAGGGCTGAAGAGGGGTTGTTGAGGTGGTTTGGTCATTTAGAGAGAATGGATCAAAGTAGAATGACTTGGAGAGCGTATAAATCTGTAGGGAAGGAAGGCGGGGTAGGGGTCGTCCTAGAAAAGGTTGGAGGGAAGGGGTAAAGGAGGTATTGTGGGCGAGGGGCTTGGACTTCCAGCAAGCATGTGTGAGCGTGTTAGATAGGAGTGAATGGAGACGAATGGTTTTTGGGACATGACGATCTGTTGGAGTGTGAGAAGGGTAACATTTTGTGAAGGGATTCAGGGAAACCAGTTAATTGATTTATGTAGTTGGACTTGAGTCCTGGAAATGGGAAGTACAATGCCTGCACTTTAAAGGAGGGGTCTGGGATAGTGACAGCTGGGAGGGACAATTCTCAGCTGTCGTATCTGAGCTCCTCTGCAAAGACTGATTATGTATGATTGTGGTGAAAGTGTTGAATGACGATGAAAGTATTTTCTTTTTGGGTCCCCCTGCATGGGTGGGAGACGGCCGACTTGTTGAAAAAAAAAAAATCTAAATATATATCTCTGATGACTTCAGTGTTCATGTTTTATGCATGATTTTACTTTTTCAGATATTTGCCGTGCTGCTTACGTTCAGTGTTTTTTCTTTCTTGTAGATGATGGATAGTGACAGTGTTGATGTGCGAACTCTTGCAGCTGAGGGACTTTGCAAACTGTTGCTATCTTGTCGTATCACTTCTTCCAAGCTGCTCTCACATCTCATCCTTATGTGGTATAATCCAGTAACAGGTATGCAAGTTCAGAAAACTGATTGGCATTGTTTTCCTAGTTTTCTTTGATTCTTAACTTAAAAATTTAATAGTAGCATATCATATATGTTTTATCTGAACCATTTATACTTTTCCCCTTATTTCATACACATTTTTGTTTAGGGATAAGCCTATACCAACACTCAATTTTAGACCGATACCAATACCATCAAAATTAACTGATGCTGATACTTTGGCGCACTCTTATTTTTACCTATGATGGCCACCCACATACAATGAAAAATATTTTGTGATATTTTGAGAAATACAATAAGCAGAAAGGTGTAAAGTAGCCTCAGTTCTAGTGTATAGTTTTAGAACAGGAAAACACAAAAGAAAGTATAGACAATAGAAAATAAAAGGCAGAACTAATATAGCCTCTCCTCACTTAATGACAGAGTTCCGTTTCTAAGACCATGTCAGTAAACAAATTCGTTGGTAAGTGAGGAGCATAATATAATGGTAGTGGACCCTCGGTTAGCGGCTGTAATCCGTTCCAGGAGCTAGGCCTTTAACCGCATTAATATTCCCCATAAGAATTAATGTAAATACAATTAATCCGTTCCAGACAAAAATATTCACGAAAAATATAATTTTTTTAAAAGTTAAATCAGTATTACATACAGTGGACCCCCGAGTTTCGAAAGGTTCTTACTTCGTAAACATCGTGTTTCGTAAGCTTTTTACGACTTCGAGAATCGTAAAACCGCTCGTGTTTCGTAATGTATTAGACCTGTCCGCCTGCTCCGCGCCTGCGCGGGACGCAGGACGCCGCCAGTGAGGCATTGTTTACCATTGAGAGAACATTACCTAGCGTGCTCTTTCAAATATTCACACTACATTTGGTGTTTTTTTTGGTGGTTTAGTGATTGTCACTGTGAAATAAGTCACCATGGGTCCAAAGAAGCTTCCTAGTGGCACCCCTGTGGTAAAGAAAGTGAGGAACACCATTGAACTGAAGAAAGAGATTATAGAAAAATATGAGAGTGGCGTACGTCTGAGTGATCTTGCCAGGATGTACAACAAAACCCCTTCTACTATTGGCTCTATCTTGGCAAAGAGAAATGAGATCAAGGAAGCTAATGTTGCAAAAGGGGTTGATATGTTAACGAATTATAGATCAAAAACAGTGGATGAGGTTGAGAAGTTGTTGTTGGTGTGGATCCATGAAAATCAGAGAGCGGGTGATACTGTTTCAATGGCGATAATTTGTGAAAAGGCAAGGAAGTTGCACGCAGATCTTGTCAAGACAATGCCTGCAACGAGTGAAGTGAACGAATTTAAAGCTAGCAAAGGCTGGTTTGACAGGTTTAAGAAACGTAGTGGCATACACAGTGTTGTGAGGCATGGTGAGGCAGCCAGCTCAGACAAACGTGCAGCTGAAAAATTTGTGCATGAATTCCAGGGGTTCGTAGAGGCTAAACAATTCCTCCCCCAACAAGTGTTTAACTGTGATGAAACAGGCCTGTTTTGGAAGAAAATGCCCAACAGGACCTACATTACTCAGGAGGAAAAGGCACAGCCAGGACACAAGCCTATGAAAGACAGGCTAACTCTCATGTTTTGTTCTAATGCTAGTGGTGATTTTAAAGTGAAGCCTTTACTGGTGTATCACTATGAAAATCCCAGACCCTTCAAGAATCACAGTGTTGACAAGAATAATTTGTGTGTGCATTGGAAGGATAACACCAAGGCATGGGTCACTACGGAGATTTTCAAGGAATGGGTGACTGGAGTGTTTGGCCCTACTGTGAAGAAATACCTCTTGGAAAAGAAATTGCCACTCAAGTGCCTCCTGATACTGGACAATGCTCCTGCTCACCCTCACAACTTGCAAGAGTGTTTGTCTGACAAGTTTAATTTCATCAGAGTGAAGTTCTTGCCTCCTAACACCACTCCTCTCCTCCAGCCCATGGACCAGCAGGTCATTTCAACTTCAAGAAACTGTACACCAAAGCACTGTTTGAAAAGTGCTTTGAAGTGACCTCGGACACTGAGTTGACCCTAAGAGAGTTCTGGAAAGATCACTTCAACATTGTGCAATGCATACGCCTTATAGGTAAGGCTGGTAAGGCTTGGGAGGGAGTGACTTCCAGGACTTTGAACTCTGCTTGGAGACCATTGTGGCCAGGTTGTGTCCAACAGAGGGATTTTGAAGGATTTGAGGCTGACCCTGACCTTGACCCTGACGACCCTGTGCCTGTTGTGGACTCTATTGTGGCATTGGGGAACAACCTGGGGTTGGAGGTGAGTGGTGAGGATGTGGAAGAGTTGGTGGAGGCCCACAGGGTAGAGCTAACAACTGAAGAGCTGCAAGAGCTTCATCTGGAACAGCAACAGACCACAGCTGAGGTTATTGCTTCAAAGGAGGAGGGTGAGAGACAGAAGGAGGTGCCCTCTTCAGTGCTTAAGGAGATGTGTACAAAGTGGAATGAGTTGCAGACATTTGTTGAAAGACACCACCCTGAGCAAGCTGAAATGAGCCTTCTGTGCAGCCAATGCAGTGACAGAGCCATGTCGCACTTCAGGAAAGTGTTGAAGGGTCGCCAGAAACAGAGGACTCTGGACAGTTACTTCACCAGGCAGGGTCTGGTGACTCTCAGCTGGTCCTAGTGGCATTAAAAGACCAAAAAGGGGAAGTAACCCCAGAGAGGGACTTGTTACCTGAAGTCCTTTGGAGGGATTCCCTTCCAACCACTAACTCCCTGCCCCTTTCAGCAACTCTACCTTCCAGATGCCTGCAACTCTTCAATAAAGGTAAGTAAATGTATATATATATATATATATATATATTGTTTTTAATTTAGTATGTGAATATTTTTTTGTGGAACGGATTAATTGTATTTACATTATTTCTTATGGGAAATAATGGTTCGAATTTCGAAAACTTCGTGTTAAGTACTAGCTCCTGGAACGGATTAATTACGATACTCGGGGGTCCACTGTACATACCTTTATTGAAGACTAATGGTGGCTTCTGGAAGATAGGGAGGAGTTAGTTTTTGGAAGGTCCCACTCCAAAAGGACTTCAGGTAACAAGTACCTCTCTGGGGTTACTTCCCTTCTTTTTCTTTTAATGCCACTAGGACCAGCTTGAGTCACTAGAACCTTGTCACACAAATAACTCTCCAGAGTGCTCTGTTTATGGCGTCTCTTTAACATTTTCCTGAAGTGGGACAAGGTTTTGTCACTAAACATGTTGCAGATATGGCTCATTTCAGCTTGATCAGGATGGTGTTTTTGAACAAATGTCTGCACCTTAGTCCACGTAGAACAAATTTCCTTAATCTCTGCAGAAGGCACCTCCTTCTCTTCCTTTTCCTCCTCCTTTTCTGAAGCAATTGCCTCAACTTTGGTCTGATGAAGTTCCACTTCCAGTTGTTGCAGCTCTTCAGTGGTTAGCTCTACCCTGTGGTCCTCCACCAACTCTTCCACATCCTCACCACTCACCTCCAACCCCAGGCTGTTCCCCAATGTCACAATATCTTCAACAACAGGCACAGGGTTGTCAGCTGCAAATCCTTCAAAATCCCTCTGTTGGACACAATCCGGCCACAGTGGTCTCCAAGCAGAGTTCAAAGTCCTGGTAGTCACTCCCTCCCAAGCCTTACCTATAAGGCCTATGCAGTTGTAGACATTGAAGTGATTCTTCCAGAACTCTCTAAGGGTCAATTTAGTGTCCGAGGTCATTTCAAAGCACTTCTGAAACACTGCTTTGGTGTACAGTTTCTTGAAGTTAGAAATGACCTGCTGGTCTATGGGCTGGAGAAGAGGAGTGGTGTTAGGTGGCAAGAACTTCACTTTTATAAATTTGAAGTCCCTAGACATTTGGTCTTCCAAGTCTGGAGGATGTGCAGGAGCATTGTCCAGTACCAGGAGGCACTTGAGTCCCAAATTGTTATCCTGAAGGTATTTTTTCACACTTGGGCCAAACACATCATCAACCCAATCTTTGAAAATTGACCTTGTGACCCATGCATTTTGATTTGATTTCCACATCACACACAATCTTTTCTTGTGGACATTGTGTTTCTTGAACACTGGGAGTTTCAGAGTGATACACGAGTAAAGGCTTCACTTTGAAATCCCCACTTGCATTGCTACACAACATGAGAGTTAGCCTGTCTTTCATAGGCTTGTGTCCTGGCAGTGTCTTTTCCTCCTGCATGATGTAGGTCTTGTTTGGCATTTTCTTCCAAAAACAGGCCTGTTTCGTCACTGTTAAATACTTGTTGGGGTTTCAGATTTTCACTCTTTATGTAGTCCTGAAATTCCTGCACAAACTTTTCAGCAGAATGTTTGTCTGAACTTGCAGCCTCACCATGCCTTACAACACTATGTATGCCACTACGCCTCTTAAATCTCTCAAACCAGCCTTTGCTGGCCCTAAATTCACTACCAGCAACACTTGTTCCATGTGTTTTCTTCACAAGATCTTCATGCAAACGCCTTGCCTTCTCACAAATAACAGACTCCACTACACTGTCTCCCACTATTTGTTTTTCTTTAATCCACAATAATAATAACTTTTCCATTTGTTCCATTATTGGTGACCTTTGTTTCGTAAGCACATTTACTCCTTTGGCAACATCAGCCTCCTTGATCTGTTCTTTCTTTGACAGGATGGTTGTAATTGTTGATTTGTTTTTCCCAAACATCCTGGCAAGTTCCAGCAACCGCTTACCACTCTCATATTTCTCAATCACTTCTCTCTTAAATTCCATCGTGTTTCTCACTCTTTGCCACAGGAACTTTACTAGATACTTTCTTGGGAGCCATGATTACTTATTTCGCAGTTACACTGGCATAAAACAATGGAAAACAAGCGAAATGTCTGGATGAATGAGCAGAAGCTTCCTTATGCACCGAGAGACACAGCCGGCGGGTTGACGCGTCTTATACGGCCGCTAACCGGAATAACGGCCGCTAACCGGGAGCCGTAAAACCGGCCGCTAACAGGAACGGCCGCTAACCGAGGGTTCACTGTATATTTTTAAACTATTATACAGTAGTGCACTGTATATTGTAATAAACAGAATTGAAGAAATGAGCTCTAATATACATTATTTAGGTATGCATACTGGTCAGAGAGCCCCTCGTAAGTCTGAGTTGTTGGTAAACGAGTACGTCACTAAGTGAAGAGAGGCTGTACTATTATATTATACTAGGACAGGTAGTTGGAGCCACTTTGAATTATTGGGGTAAAACTGGGACTTTTTGTTGCCACACATGTAAGAGAAGGCAGGTGAGTTAATATGAAAAAATGAGCCATAAGTATGATGAATTCTAAATTAAAACTAGATGGAAAGAAAATATCTGAAGAAAGGGTTAAAAATGGTGAATGACAAGACACCCAACAAGGTTAGAGGTCAGTCAGTGTGTCCAGTGTCACCATTACATTGCTTTCCAAGTCTCAGCTTGGTTTGGCTTGCTGCATCAGTAATGTGTCTGTCTAAAAAATTGCGAATGGAGGATCGAGCCTTTACCGCGCCTTGAGCTACATGACTTATGTTGGTTTGGCACTTTACATAAATATAAAAATCCAGTGGTTTCCAGACAGTACTTGAAAATTACAGTATGAAAAAAAAAGTGGGCGAGTTTTTGCTTTTCTTAGTAGCAGCTGGCAATTTGGACAGGCTGACTTGTAAACCCGTAGAAAAAAATCAAAATCACCAAAATTGATGATTACACTGAAGCTTCTGTGTTTGTGAGAGTTAGCTTCCTGGAAAAAAATATATGAAAGCACTCTTGATAGACTGTATGGTGGTGAATGTGTCAACCATCTCTACCAGTAACACTGCTTATTGATCCCCTTGCTCATGTAACCTACATTGTAACACTTGTATATTTTTTAACACACTGGCCATCTCCCACCGAGGTAGGGTGAGCTAAAAAAGAAACACTTTCACCATCGTTCACTCCATCACTGTCTTATGTATATATAACAAATAGTCTTAGACAGTTCAGAAGATGGGTGTTGATGTTGAAGAGACTAAGTTGTGGGAGAGAAAGTGAGGGGGCGATGCTTCCTCCTTCAGATGATGATCACATTATTCTCTCTTATATCATAACATTTATAACTACAGACTCCAGATGAGTAGTGAAATGTTGTGTTAAGGTCAAACTGTCTTTGGGACTTTTTGTGTTTTGAGGTTGGGAAAAATTCATAACTTCATAACTGTACTGTAATTAGGGAAACATGGGTGTGTAATACTTGAGTATCGAATCATCATTATTATTTTTTTACATATATATATATTTTAACACATTGGCCATTTTCCACCAAGGCAAACAGTGTCTGACCTGGGAGGTAAGGAAGTTTGATTCAGGGAAAATGAAGGTATCTCCAGTACCTTGGATCAGGAGCCCTTCACTGGCATGATGGCATACTCTCCTCCATATCCCCTGGCCTGGTCCTTGAAATGACCAGGGTATGAGAACAAATATTTTGAGCATAAATGCATTTCTGATAGTTGAGGAGAGAAACTTTACTATGTTGAGTTTGAGAAAGTGACAAACAGTGGGTGGTTTTGTGTTGGCAAGAGTGTACAATATTATAGTAAAGGGAAGAGGAGCCGGAAAGCCAAGAACAAGTTGGAAGGTTAGGATCATAGGTTATATGGGTGTAAGAGGTATTATTAAGAAAGAGTATATGAAATTGGAAATAAATTTGATTTAAATGTTCTTTGTTGCAGAGGATGATGATTTCTTGCGGCACATGCTTGGTGTCTTTTTT
Organism: Cherax destructor; assembly: GCA_009830355.1. Classification (NCBI taxonomy): domain Eukaryota; kingdom Metazoa; phylum Arthropoda; class Malacostraca; order Decapoda; family Parastacidae; genus Cherax; species Cherax destructor. The sequence continues at coordinate 15,173 of WNWK01028846.1, read as the reverse complement.
CCCTTATATGCTTCTTATGGAGGAAGTAACCAGGAGAGTTTGTGTGAAGCTGTACTTCCAACTCTGCACACACTTTTTAAAGCCCCTTCACGCTCACCACTCAGAGATGTTGATGTGGATGATGTGGCAAACTTCTTGGTGTCTATCACCAGTCCCTCAATTGTTATGGATAATACAGGAGTAGATGTAAGTATTAATATTAAGACAACTAAATCATGTTTATTTTTTTATTATTACTATGGACATTTACCACTAAGAAAGGGTAACCCACCCAAAAGAAAACTCGTTCACATACATCTGTCGTGTTAAAAGTGCCGGACAACATAATTCCATTGATGCTCTGAACTGCAAGATCTTCATCTTACTAGAGTGCAAGCACTTTACTTCCTTCCTCTAGGATTGAAGTCTGGCTAACTGATTTTATATGCTACCTTACACTTTCATTCACTCTTAAAGTGTTCACAAGCCTGTTGGATGTCCAAGCCTCTAGCATTCAAAACTAACTTTTGCCCCTTTCTCCAACCTTTCTTGGAACAATCCCTATTCCTCTCCTCCACCCCAAATTCATTCACTCTCCTATTTTACTTAATCCTCTAAATGTCCAAACCACCTCAACAGACCCTCCTCAGCATCGTGAATAATATTTTTGGTAACCCCACACCTTCTATCTCCAAGCTTTGAATTCTCTGTGTAATATTCACACCACATAACATTTCCACTGCTTGAATGTTTTCAGTAATCATTACCACACATCAGTGTAAGTAATTACTTGGTTCCAAAATGTTAATGTTTTAAGTGTAAAATGTCATAAGTTGGTATGAGAGCATAGACCCATTCTACAATGGAAAATAAATTGGGGCCCTGTTGTATGCAGAATAAAGAAACAAGCATATTGGATGCTTTATTAAGGGTGGGGCGAGACTTTTTCATGATTTTTTTTTATTTTGCTAAAATTTCAATGGGAATTTGTCTGTGAATTAAGCACCATTTTAAACCTAGATACAGTGGAACCTCTACTAATGAGCGCATCCACGTGCAAGTTTTTCCAGATGCGAGCAGTCAATCGGTCGATTTTTTGCTTCCATAGGCGAGCGAAATTTCCAGATGCGAGTGGGCCTCAAGGGAGGTTCCTTGACGCTGGTGAGGGGCTCTTGCCCTTGATCTAGAGAATTGGATCTCATTTGTTGGTGTGATTTGTTTACTCTTGAACATCATCAAACATTTTTGCTACTTTGAGCTCAATTTCAAGGTACTTGTCATTGTCAAACCAATCAAAATTATCTCTAAATAACAAAAAGATACAATACCGTGACTGGAACAATACACACACACAACCTGCACATATAAAAGAGAGGAGCTTATGACAACGTTTCGGCCCGACTTGGACCATTTACAAAGTCACATTTACAAAATTATCTCTATTTCTGTAATATATCTTCTATTCTATCAAATGAGACCAAGAAAACAAGAATACATCAATAAATACCATACGAAAATAGACTGCAAAGTCACTGTTTTAAACGAAAAAAACGGTCATATTTTTTTTTTCTCATTATGCAGTGTGTGCTGCAGGTTTTTTTTATACTGCGCACACTGACCACATAGACCCATTCTTTCATATGTAGGCCTACCAGCCGTTTCCCACTTAATTTGAGGCCGCTAGAATTTACGCGTACTAGTACGGCACCAACCCCTGCTCGTAAAACGTACTAGTACGGCACCAACCCTGAAAGGGTTAATTGGATTTACATTATTTCTTATGGGAAATATTGCTTCAGTTTTTGTACAATTAAGTTTTCGTCAGACTTTCTGGACCGGATTAATCATGAAAACCTAGGTTCCACTGTATATATATGCTTATACATGCATGTGTTGTGTGACCTAAGTGTAAGTAGAAGTAGCAAGATGTACCTGAAATCTTGCATGTTTATGAGACAGAAAAAAATCACCAGCAATCCTACCATCATGTAAAACAATTACAGGCTTTTGTTTTACTCTCATTTGGCAGGACGGTAGTACGTACCTCCCTGGGCGGTTGCTGTCTACCAACCTACTACCTAGGATTTACAGTGATATAGTGATGTTAAATTGCGAATTATAACAGTCTTGCAATCAATCCCCAGTGCATGGTGTTCAATATATAGTGTATTATATGGGTGTATATATGTATATATATCTTCTTTCTTTCAACACGTCGGTCGTTTCCCACCGAAGCGGGGTGGCCGAAAAGGGAAAACGAAAGTTTCTCCTTTTACATTTAGTAATATATACAGGAGAAGGTGTTACAAGCCCCTTGCTCCCGGCAATTGGCACAAAAGTGGAATTCTGTTCCACTTCCCCATGGAGAGTGTATATATATATGTATATATATATGTATATATATATATATATATGTATATATATATATATACATGTATATATATGTATATATATATAGAGTAAAAGGTAGTAGGTTGGTAGACAGTAACCACCCAGGGAGGTACTACCATCCTGCCAGGTGACTGTGAAACAGAAACCTGAAACTGTTTTACATGATGGTAGGATTGCTGGTGTCTTTTTTCTGTCTCATAAACATGCAAGATTTCAGGTACGTCTTGTTACTTCTACTTACACTTAGGTCACACTACGCAAACATGTACACGTTTATGTATACACACTCATCTGAGTTTTCTTTGATTTTATCTTAATAGTTCTTGTTCTTATTGCTTTTCCCTTTCATATCCATGGGGAAGTGGAATAAGAATCTTTCCTCCGTAAGCCATGCGTGTTGTAAAAGTCAACTAAAATGCCGGGAACAATGGGCTAGTAACCCCTTTTCCTGTATAGCTTACTAAAAAGAAGAAGAAGAAAACCGTCAAAGTGGGATGTTTGAATGTGCGTGGATGTTGTGCGAATGATAAGAAAGAGATGATTGTAGATGTTATGAATGAAAAGAAGCTGGATGTCCTGGCTTTAAGTGAGACAAAGCTGAAGGGGGGAGGAGAGTTTCAGTGGGGAGAAATAAATGGGATTAGATCAGGGGTTTCAAATAGAGTTAGAGCTAAAGAAGGAGTGGCAATAATGTTGAATAATCAGTTATGGCAGGTAAAGAAGGAATATAAATGTATAAATTCAAGGATTATGTGGAGTAAAATAAAGGTTGGATGTGAAAAGTGGGTTATAGTAAGTGTTTATGCACCTGGAGAAGAGAGAAATGTAGAGGAGAGAGAGATTTTGGGAAATGTTGAGTGAGTGTTTGGGGAGTTTTGAACCAAGTGAGAGAGTAATTGTGGTTGGGGATCTAAATGCTAAAGTGGGTAAAAATGTTGTGGATGGAGTAGTAGGTAAATTTGGGGTGCCAGGGGTAAATGTAAATGGGGAACCATTAATTGAGCTATGTGTAGAAAGAGGTTTGGTAATAAGTAATACATATTTTATGAAAAAGAGGATAAATAAATATACAAGGTATGATATAGCACGTAAGGAAAGTAGTTTGTTGGATTATGTATTGGTGGATAAAAGGTTGATGAGTAGGCTTCAGGATGTACATGTTTATAGAGGGCAACGGATATATCAGATCATTATTTGGTTGTAGCTACAGTTAGAGTAAAAGGTAGATGGGACAAAAAGAAAATGGCAACAGCAAGTAAGAGAGAGGTAAAAGTGTATAAACTAAGGGAGGAGGAAGTTAGGGTGAGATATAAGCAACTATTGGCAGAAAGGTGGGCTAGTGCAAGTAGGAGTAGTGGGGGGGTTGAAGAGAGTTGGGATAGTTTTAAAAATGCAGTATTAGAATGTGGGGCAGAAGTTTGTGGCTATAGGAGGGTGGGTGCAGGAGGAAAGAGGAGTGAGTGGTGGAATGAAGAAGTAAAGGGTGTGATAAAAGAGAAAAAGGTAGCTTATGAGAGGTTTTTACAAAACAGAAGTGTTAATAGAAGAGCAGAGTATATGGAAAGTAAAAGAAAGGTGAAGAGAGTGGTGAGAGAGTGCAAAAGAAGAGCGGATGAAAGAATGGGAGAGGCTCTGTCAAGAAATTTTGCTGAAAACAAGAAAAATTTTTGGAGTGAGATAAACAAGGTAAGAAAGCCTAGGGAACAAATGGATTTGTCAGTTAAAAACAGAGTAGGGGAGTTAGTAGATGGGGAGCTGGAGGTATTGGGTAGATGGCGGGAATATTTTGAGGAACTTTTAAATGTCGATGAAAAGAGGGAGGCGGTAATTTCATGTACTGGCCAGGGAGGTACAACATCGTTTAGGAGTGAAGAAGAGCAGGATGTGAGTGTGGGGGAGGTGCGTGAGGCATTACGTAGAATGAAAGGGGGTAAAGCAGCTGGAATTGACAGAATCATGACAGAAATGTTAAAAGGAGGGGGGGATATAGTGCTGGAGTGGTTGGTATTTTTGTTTAATAAATGTATGAAAGAGGGGAAGGTACCTAGGGATTGGCAGAGAGCATGTATAGTTCCTTTATATAAAGGGAAGGGGGATAAAGAGAGTGTAAAAATTATAGGGGAATAAGTTTACTGAGTATACCAGGTAAAGTGTATGGCAGGGTTATTATTGAAAGAATTAGAGGTAAGACAGAGAGTAGGATTGCAGATGAGCAAGGAGGCTTTAGAGTGGGTAGGGGATGTGTAGATCAAATGTTTACAGTGAAGCATATATGTGAACAGTATTTAGATAAAGGTAGAGAAGTTTTTATTGCATTTATGGATTTAGAAAAGGCATATGATAGAGTGGATAGGGGAGCAATGTGGCAAATGTTGCAAGTGTATGGAATAGGTAGTAAGTTACTGAAGGCTGTAAAGAGTTTTATGAGGATAGTGAGGCGCAGGTTAGGGTGTGTAGGAGAGAGGAGATTATTTCCGGTAAAAGTAGGTCTTAGACAGGGATGTGTAATGTCACCATGGTTGTTTAATATATTTATAGATGGGGTTGTAAAAGAAGTAAATGCTAGGGTCTTGGGGAGAGGGGTGGGATTAAATTATGGAGAATTAAATGCAAAATGGGAGTTGACACAGTTACTTTTTGCTGATGATACTGTGCTTATGGGAGATTCTAAAGAAAAGTTGCAAGGTTAGTGGACGAGTTTGGGAGAGTGTGTAAAGGTAAAAAGTTAAAAGTGAACATAGATAAGAGTAAGGTGATGAGGGTATCAAATGATTTAAATAAAGAAAAATTGGATATCACGTTGGAGAGAGGGATTATGGAAGAAGTAAATGTTTTCAGATATTTGGGAGTTGACGTGTCAGCGGATGGGTTTATGAAGGATGAGGTTAACCATAGAATTGATGAAGGAAAAAGGTGAGTGGTGCATTGAGGTATCTGTGGAGACAAAAACGTTATCCATGGAGGCAAAGAAGGGAATGTACGAAAGTATAGTGGTACCAACACTCTTATATGGGTGTGAAGCATGGGTTGTAAATGCTGCAGCGAGGAGGAGGCTGGAGGCAGTGGAGATGTCCTGTCTAAGGGCAATGTGTGGTGTAAATATTATGCAGAAAATTCGGAATGTGGAAATTAGGAGAAGGTGTGGAGTTACTAAAAGTATTTGTCAGAGGGCTGAAGAAGGGTTGTTGAGGTGGTTTGGTCATTTAGAGAGAATGGATCAAAGTAGAATGACTTGGAGAGCGTATAAATCTGTAGGGGAAGGAAGGCGGGGTAGGGGTCGTCCTAGAAAAGGTTGGAGGGAAGGGGTAAAGGAGGTTTTGTGGGCGAGGGCTTGGACTTCCAGCAAGCATGTGTGAGCGTGTTAGATAGGAGTGAATGGAGACGAATGGTTTTTGGGACATGACGATCTGTTGGAGTGTGAGCAGGGTAACATTTTGTGAAGGGATTCAGGGAAACCAGTTAATTGATTTAGTTGGACTTGAGTCCTGGAAATGGGAAGTACAATGCCTGCACTTTAAAGGAGGGGTCTGAGATAGTGACAGCTGGGAGGGACTTTTCTCAGCTGTCGTATCTGAGCTCCTCTGCAAAGACAGTGATTATGTATGAGTGTGGTGAAAGTGTTGAATGATGATGAAAGTATTTTCTTTTTGGGGATTTTCTTTCTTTTTGGGTCACCCTGCCTCGGTGGGAGACGGCCGACTTGTTGAAAAAAAAAAAAAAAAAAAAATATATATATGTATATATATATGGAGATAAATTCGTTTGGTAATGGCACTTGAACAGCATTCTGGAATGAAAAAATATCGTAAGTCGGGGTACCACTGTATTTTCTTTTTGGGTCACCCTGCCTCGGTGGGAGACGGCCGACTTGTTGAAAAAAAAAAAATATATATGGCAAGCAGCAATAGCGAAATATTGCCAAATGTTGACAGAGAAGTGGAAATAAACAATCGGATGAGTATTAAAATATCGTCGTAAGTAATATAGCAAATGATAAGAGTTTTGAAGTGCAGTGATATAGAGATATTAAAGTGTGGTTAATAACAATCTTGCAATCAAGATAAGAATGTAAGATAAGAGCACTAGTGGAATATTGCCAGATGTCGACAGAGAGTGTGAGTCTGGGAAGGATGCAGTAGTCCCCCCAAATTCGTGGGGGTTGCATTCCGAAACCACCCGCGAATTTGGAAAAACAACGAATTCTGGATGCAGTTAAAAAATGCCTATTTTTATAGTTTAAACCCTAAATATGCCCCCAAAACACTTTAACCATTTCAGGGTTGAGACCCCCGATCCTTAACTCGTTTTCAGGGTCGAAACATTTTCGGGTAAAAAAAAAAAATATTTTTTCTTATGAAATGATAGAGAATCTTTTTCCGATCATAATGACACCAAAAGTATGAAATTTGGTGAAAAACTAACAGAATAATAATAATAATAATAATAATAGTTTATTGTGCCATGATACAAAGATGTACAATGGGTTATGAGATTACAAGAGGTGTACATGCCAAAAGCCCCTAATATGCAGAGCATTGTGGGCAAACTTTAAATTAACTTAAAACTAAATGGTAAGAATTATAGTAAACAATTTACATTACAGTGGACCCCCGGAGTTCGTGATTAATCCGTTCCAGAGGGCGTCATGAACACCGAATCTAACGAACTCCGAATCTATTTTCCCCATAAGAAATAATGGAAATAAAATTAATCTGTTCCAGACACCCAAAAGTATTAAAATAAAATATTTTTGTACATTAAATATACATTAATTTACACAGAAAATAATGAAAAATATAAATTAATACTACAATAACATGTCACTTACCTTTATTGAAGAGTTGTTGATGTGTGGAAGATGGGAGGGAGGAGGGGCGGAGGATGGAGGAGTTGCTAGTGTTTGGAAAGGGAATCCCCTTCCATTAACACTGCAGGTAGAAAGTCCTCTTCCTGGGTTACTGGCCTTTTTCTTTTAAAGCCACTAGGACCAGGTTGAGAGTCACTGGAACCCTGTCTGATAAAGTAAATGTCCAGGGAGGTCTGTATCTGGCATTCCTGTAAAACAGTCCTGAAGTGGGACACCACAGTCTCATTGTATATGTTGCCAGCATGGCCTGCAACAGCTTTGTTAGGGTGATAATGTTCCATGAATCTTTGTACCTCAGTCCAATTGGCACAAATGTCCTTAATCTTTGAAGAAGGCAACGTCCTCCATATCTCTTCCTCCTTCTCCTCTGAATCACTTTCCTGAGCTGTGGTCGGTTTCTGTTGCAGTTGAAGCTCTTGCAGATCTGCAGTGGTTAGCTCTTCATTGTCCTCCTCCACCAACTCTTCCACATCCTCGCAAGTAACCTCCAACTCCATGGACTTCCCCAGTGCCACAATTTTTTCCACAACAGGCTCAGGGCCCTGAGGCTCAGCCCCAAACCCTTCAAAATCTGTGACACAGTCTGGCCACAATTTTCTCCAAGCAGAGTTCAGAGTCCTGGTGCTCACTTCCTCCCAAGCCTTCCCTATATGGTTTATGCAATTGAGGATATTGAAGTGATCTTTCCAGAACTCTCTTAGGGTCAAAGCAGTGTCTGAGGTTATGTCAAAGCACATTTGAAACATTGCTTTGGTGTACAGTTTTTTGAAGTTACAAATGACCTGCTTTTCCATGGGCTGGAGGAGAGGAGTGGTATTAGGGGGCAAGAACTTCACTTTGATGAACTTCAAATCCTCCACAATTTGCTCTTTCAAGTCTGGAGGATGACCAGGAGCATTGTCCATTATCAGGAGGCACTTAAGTGGCAATTTCTTTTCCTTGAGATATTTCTTCACACTGGGGCCAAACACTTCATGAAACCAATCAAAGAAAATTTCCCTAGTGACCCATGCCTTACTGTTAGACTTCCACATCACACACAAATCTTAGCGACACTGTACTTCTTAAACACTCGGGGATTTTCAGAGTTATACACCAGTAAAGGCTTCGCTTTCAAATCACCACTGGCAATAGCACAAAGCATAAGAGTTATCCTGTCTTTCATAGGCTTGTGTCCTGGTAGTGCCTTTTCCTCCTTAGTAATGTAGGTCCTGTTGGGCATTTTCTTCCAGAACAGGCCTGTTTCATCACAATTAAACACTTGTTCAGGTTTCAGATTTTCACTCTTTATGTAATCCTGAAATTCCTGTATGTATTTTTCAGCAGCAAATTTGTCTGAACTGGCTGCCTCACCATTCCTTATTACACTGTGTATGCCACTACGTTTCTTAAATCTGTCAAACCAGCCCTTGCTGGCTTTAAATTTGTTCACTTCATCACTCGTTGCAGGCATTTTCTTGATGAAATCACTATGCAATTGCCTTGCTTTTCCACATATTATGGTATGAATGCGTGGGTGGCGGTCACTCGCTGGTAAACAAGAGCACACTGATGCTGAATGGAGTGCCCGGGCCCGCTCAGGCCACACGTATGTGTCCGGGACGAATCACGAACTCCGAGCAGATCGTGAACACCGAACCAATATTTTAGCGGAAAAATATCACGAACTTTGATTTTCACGAACTCCGATGGTCACGAACTCCGGGGGTCCACTGTATAAGTATAGTTGAGTATTTAAGTTATTAAATTTGAATATAATTTGAACATAACATTTTTGAAACATAATAGTTTTATAATTTTGGATCATTACAGTTTTATATGTCAACATAATAATTTATTATTTGTATTAATAAATTTATTAAATCAGATTAAACAAATCAAATCGATTATTTGTGTTGTAATAACAGTTAATATGGTCATTAGATAATTTACAAGGAGCACAAGGGTACTTGAGAATGGATTTCTTTATTTGGTAATGCTGTAGGAACAAAGTTAGATTAGGTTGTATTAATTATAACAGGTTTATACATTATGAGATATAAGTTTCAACATTTGTACTAGATTATGTTTGAGAAATTATTTTTCTTTGAGCAATTACGTAAGAGGTTTTTGAGGCTAGGGGAGTAACACAGTGAATATTGTTATTTTGAGGCAGTGGAAAGTGATTTATTAACTTTGTATGTAATGTAAAGTAGTGGGTATTTAGTTTTGGGTGAGTAGGTGTTTTTTAGCAGAGTTTTGAATAAATTCCAAATTTTTGGGCCTTTAATGTGCATTGCATTTTTGCATAGTGTGAGGTGGACGCGGGGAACATCGAAGAGTGATCTGTGCCTTGTGTTATGTTCATGTGTCCTGTTAAGGTTTGCTCTTGCAAAGTTAGCTGTATCGACGATATTTACGCATCGGCGATTTCACCCACTTTGAGCCTTATTTTCAGCCAATTCCAATGTTTCAGTCTGCTATAGCTATTTCTCTAGAATTCCATTTGTTCTATCGATTGAGCACAAGAAACTGCCAATTTACCGATTTCAACTACCCAATAAAGTGGCCATAAATTGGCAATTTGGCCAATTTCACACAAATTTCAAAAGAAGCCAATTTCAAAATAGGGTCCAGAATAAACAAGACAGACATTCCTGGCACTAAAATAACATTTTATCTGTTCATTAGTCATGTCTCCAGGCCCCTCTTACATTACCTTTGCTTTCCATTTTGAATTTTTATTCTCAAAAAAATAGAAGATTTTTTTATTATGTATACTACTGCATCATTGTAAAAATGGTATAAGTAATATCAGCGCACTTGTGCAAGAATATTAGACTCGCAAGTTGATGTGTATTGGATGCGTGGCATGATTTGTTTACTCTTGAACATTGGCAAAAATTGAACATTTTCGCTACTTTGCGCTCAATTTCAAGGTACTTATCATCGTGAAACCAATCAAAATTATCTCTATTTCTGTAATATATCTTCCATTCTATCAAATGAGACCAAGAAAACGAGAATACAACCTAAAATACCATAAGAAAATAGACTGCAAAGTTGCTTTTTTTTATACCAAAAACAGTCTGAGTTTTTTTTTCTCATTATGCACTGTGTGCTGCAGGATTTTTTTTATACTGCACACACTGACCGCACAGACCCATTCTCTCACATCTAGTCCTACCAGCCTTTTCCCGCTTGATTTGAGGGCGCTAGAATTTATGCGTACTAGTACGTCAAACACCCTAGCGCATAAGACGTACTAGTACGTCAAAAACCCTGAAAGGGTTAATTTAATTTCAATCTCGGCTTCTTACATCACCCTTAAAAAAAAAAATGTAAAGATAAACCCGTATACAGTACTGTACTGCTATGTCTCCCACAGTGCTAGAATGTAAAATACCGATGTTACCCCCATATGTACTGTAATTCATGCAAGCCCATTTTCTTTGGTATTTGTACTGTAATTCATGCAATCCTGTTTTCTTTGATATACATATGGTAAATATACTGAACCCTTTGACTGTCAGAGGCCCTTTTCTGAAACTGTCATTCTGTCGGGAAATATTAAAAAAAAAAAAATTTTCTTACTAAAATGTTAGGATTATTTTGCTGATTGTTAAAGCCTAAAAAAAAAAATTTTGTGATAAGTATTTACCGAGATATAGAGGTGTAAAGTTGGCAGAAAATGAGCCGCGTGTGGCAACAGCGTCGCATGCCGCTCACCGGTACACTTATATTTACTCCCATTCGAAGGTTTCTTGTATTTTCCAATATTTTTTTTTTCCAAGTAACTTCTGTGGCCTGTGAGACCAAAGTAAGGTGCAGTGTACATATATACACTCGTTGTATGCAACACAATAACTGCACAAACATTATTATCATTATACTGTTTACAAAACATGTTTACACAAACCAACAATGCAAATTTTTTTTTATTACTATTGTTCTATAATATATATACAGTGGTCCCTCGGTTTTCGTGTTTAATCCGTTCCTGAGGGATGCACTAAAACTGAAACACACGAAAACTGAAGCCATTTTCCCCATAAGAAATAATGGAAATTCAATTAATCCGTTCCAGAAACCTAGAAGTTTGGAAAAAAAAAATTTGGGGGGACCTTAAAGATAGATTTACATGCACAAATGAATGAAATGAATGTGGCACTTGCCCTTACTGAAGACTGATGTTGCTGGATGGAAGAGAGGGAGAAGGGGAGAGGGAAGAGAACCTAATTTTTGGAAGGGGAATCCCTCTCCATAAGGACTCTAGGTACCAAGTCCTCATCTGGGGTCACTTCCCTTCTTTGTCTTTTAATCCCATTAGGACCAGCTTGAGAGTCACTGCACAGCTGTGGCACTAAATATCTCTCCAGAGAGCTCTGTGTCTGGCAGCTCTTTAAAATGTCCCTAAAATGGGACATGGCATTGTCATTGTCAAAGTAGCCAGCACAGATTGCAACATCTTTCTCAGGGTGATGTTCCTCCACAAATTATTACACCCTACTCCACATTGCACAAATCTCCTTAATCTCTGAAGAAGGCACCTTACATCTCTCTTCCTCCACTGAAGCAATTTCCTGAGTTGTCGTTTGATGTTGTTGCAGCTCAAGCTCTTGCAGCTCTTCAGTGGTTAGATCTTCATTGTGGTCCTCCACCAACTCTTCCACATCTTCGCCACTCACATCCAACCCCATGCAATTCCCCAATGCCACAATACTTTCCACAACTTCCATAGGCTTCTCAGGGTCAGCCCCAAACCCTTCAAAATCCCTCTCTGGGACACAATCTGGCCACAACTTTCTCCAAGCAGAGTTCATCATCATGGAAGTCACTCCCTGCCAAGCTTTATCTATAAGGCCTATGCAATGGAAGATATCGAAGTGATCCTTCCAGAACTCTTTTAGGGTCAATTTAGTGTCATTGGTCACATCAAAGCACCTTTGAAACATTGCTTTGGTGTACAGTTTTTTGAAGTTTGCAATGACCTGTTGGTCTATGGGCTGGATGAGAGAAGTGGTGTTAGGAGGCAAGAACTTCACTGTTACAAATTTGAAATCCTTAGACATTTGGTCTTCCAAGTCTTGAGGATGACCAGGAGCATTGTCCATTACCAGGAGGCACTTAAGTGGCAATTTATTGTCCAATAGATATTTCTTCACACTGGGGCCAAATACAGTGGTACCTCGAGTTACGATGGTCCCCAAAATCGCCCTTTTATGTAAGTTTATTTTTTTAAATGCTTTTGTAAGTATATTTTTGGGGGTGTAAAAGGACTAGTCTATTTTACATTATTCCTTATGGGGATAAATTCGTTTGGTAATGGCACTTGAACAGCATTCTCGAACGAAAAAATATCGTAACTCGAGGTACCACTGTACTTGATTAAACCATTCCAGGAAAATTTCCCTAGTGACCCATGCCTTACCATTAGACTTCCAAAACACACACAATATACTCCTGTCAACACTGTAGTTCTTGAACACTGGGATTTTCAGAGTGATACACCAGTAAAGGCTTCACTTTGAAATCCCCATTAGCGTTACCGCACAACATTAGAGTTAGCCTGTCTTTCATAGGCTTGTGTCCTCGCATTGCCTTTTCCTCCTGTTTGATGTAGGTCCTCTTTGGCATTTTCTTCCAAAAGAGGCCTGTTTTGTCACAATTAAACACTTGTTGGGGTTTGAAATTTTCAGCCTCTACATATTTTTTAAAGTCGCGCACAAATTTTTCAGCCCCTTGTTTATCTGAACTGGCACCCTCACCATGCCTTACAACACTGTGTATGCCAGTTCGCTTCTTAAATTTTTCGAACTAGCTTTTGCTTGCCTTAAATTCATCAACATCAACATCACTGGTTCCAGGCATTTTCTTGACAAGATCGGTATGCAACTGCCTTGCTTTTTCACGTATGATGGATTGCACAACACTATCACCCGCTAGCAGTTTTTGGTTTATCCACAGCAACAACAATTTCTCCATATTTTCTATTGTTTGTGACCTCTGTTTCGTTATTGTATTCACCCCTTTCGCAACATTAGCTTCAGTGATTGCTTTTCTCTTATACACAATGGAACCGATGGTTGTTGGGGCTTTCTTGTATATCCTCGCGAGCTCGGCAATACATACACCACTATCATATTTTTCTATTATTTCTTTCTTCAGTTCTATGGTGTTCCTCACTTTCTCTACCAAAGAAGTGGCACTAGGAGCTTTCTTTGGACCCATGGTAGCTTATTTAGTAGTCACACACAATAATCAAGGCCCAAAAACAATGAATTGTTAATAAATGTTTTGTATAAACTCCTGGGGTGATGTTCACTCAAGCGTAAACAATGCTAGACTGCGTGACAATGTGCGTGGGTGGTGGCCTACGGCCTTTGTATGTGCGCGGCACTGGTGGACAGGTTCCGGACCAAGCATGAAAACGAAGGGAATCACACGAAAACAGAGGTAAATTTTCCACGAAAAAACTGCACGAAAACTGAAACACCCGAAAACAGAGATACACAAAAACGGAGGGACCACTGTACAGTGGACCCCCGAGTAACGAACACCCCGGAAATCGTAGAATATTGTAAGTGCTTGTGGAAGTATATTTTTGGGGGTCTGAAATAGACTAATCTACATGACATTATTCCTTAAGGGAGTAAATTCGTTCGGTAATGGCACTTGAGCAGGCTTCTGAAATTAAGTTTTTTCGTTACTCGGGGGTCCACTGTACACATATATAATGACTGGACACTTTCCATCAACTTCCCTTAGTGCTTGAAGCTGTGTGTGTGTGGACATCTAAATTTGCTGAGTCAGGGTAAGGCAGCTGTCAAAATGACATATTATACCATTACTCACCACCCTCACTGCCTGTCAGCCTGTCAACACAAAAGGGGTTGCATGTCTTCTTCCCCACAACCTCCTTCCTAGCTTCCTTTCTTTCTTCATTCCTTCCTTCCTTCCTTTCTTACTAATTTCCTTCCTTCCTTTCTCGCATCTCTTCCTGCCTTCCTTCATTCAATCCTTTTTTTCTTCCTTTCTTACTTCTTTTGTTCCTTCCTTCCTCTCATCTCTCCTTCCTTTCTTCTTTCCTTCCTTTCCTCCTTCCTTCCTTCCTTCCTTCCTCTCATCTCTTCTTTTCTTCCTTCCTTCCTTTCATCTCTTCTTTCCTTCCTTCCTTTCATCTCTTCTTTCCTTCCTCTCATCTCTTCCTTCCTTCCTTACTTTCTTTCTTTCTTCCTTCCTTCCTTCCTTCTGGCATCCTGGGCATTGCTTTCGGTCACAAACTCCTCAAAACCATGAAATTCATCTTCAGAGACACTTCCATCTGTGTTAGAGTTATCACTGGGGAAGAGAAGAGTCCCAGATTCGCCGGGGAGTCAGATATTTCTTACCGCTAGGCATGCTGAACATGGACTACTGAAATGGCTTTCCCACAGTGCACCACTGGCTGCCCGACTTTTTTTTATACTGCGTACACTGACCATTGAGACCCATTCTCTCACATGTGGGCCTACCAGCTTTCTCCCACTTGATTTGAGGCCGCTAGAATTTATGCGTATTAATATGTCAGAAACATTGGCTCGTAAGACGTATATATACGAGTGAAACAGTCAAAGGGTTAAATTATATTTTTCTTAATGTTTAGCGTTAAAATGCATAAAAAATTATATACAGTGGTACCTCGAGTTACGATGGTCCCCAAAATCGCCCTTTTATATAAGTTTATCTTTTTAAATGCTTTTGTAAGTATATTTTTGGGGGTGTAAAAGGACTAGTCTATTTTACATTATTCCTTATGGGGATAAATTCGTTTGGTAATGGCACTTGAACAGCATTCTCGAACGAAAAAATATCGTAACTCGAGGTACCACTGTATTGCCAAAAAAAGAAATAAATCGCGAATTTGTGGGGATTTCCATGAACAATTATTACTTAGGTTCTAAGGAAAAATCTGCGA
>WNWK01028845.1:0-22500 GCA_009830355.1 Cherax destructor | reverse complement strand
AGGGAGGTATAACATCGTTTAGGAGTGAAGAAGAGCAGGATGTTAGTGTGGGAGATGTGCGTGAGGAATTTCGTAGAATGAAAGGGGGTAAAGCAGCTGGAACTGACGGGATCATGACAGAAATATGTGAACAGTATTTAGATAAAGGTAGGGAAGTTTTCACTGCATTTATGGATTTAGAAAAGGCATATGACAGAGTGGATAGGGGAGCAATGTGGCAAATGTTGCAAGTGTATGGAATAGGTCGTAAGTTACTGAAGGCTGTAAAGAGTTTTTATGAGGATTGTGAGGCTCAGGTTAGGGTGTGAAGGAGAGAGGGAGATTACTTCTCGGTAAAAGTAGGTCTTAGACAGGGATGTGTAATGTCACCATGGTTGTTTAATTAATATATTTATAGATGGGGTTGTAAAAGAAGTAAATGCTAGGGAGTTGGGGAGAGGGGTGGGATTAAATTATGGGGAATTAAATGCAAAATGGGAGTTGACACGGTTAGTTTTTGCTGATGATACTGTGCTTATGGGAGATTCTAAAGAAAAGTTGCAAAGGTTAGTGGACGAGTTTGGGAGGGTGTGTAAAGGAAGAAAGTTGAAAGTGAAAATAGATAAGAGTAAGGTGATGAGGGTATGAAACGATTTAAATCAAGAAAAATTGGATATCACATTGGAGAGAGGGATTATGGAAAAAAGTAAATGTTTTCAGATATTTGGGAGTTGACGTGTCAGCGGATGGGTTTATGAAGGATGAGGTTAACCATAGAATTGATGAAGGAAAAAAGGTGAGCTGTGCGTTGAGGTATCTGTGGAGACAAAAAATGTTATCCATGGAGGCAAAGAAGGGAATGTACGAAAGCATAGTGGTACCAACACTCTTATATGGGTGTGAAGCATGGGTTGCAAATGCTGCAGCGAGGAGGCGGCTGGAGGCAGTGGAGATTTCCTGTCTAAGGGCAATGTGTGGTGTAAATATTATGCAGAAAATTCGGAGTGTGGAAATTAGGAGGAGGTGTGGAGTTACTAAAAGTATTTGTCAGAGGGCTGAAGAGGGGTTGTTGAGGTGGTTTGGTTATTTAGAGAGAGTGGATCAAAGTAGAATGACTTGGAGAGCGTATAAATCTGTAGGGGAAGGAAGGCGGGGTAGGGGTCGTCCTCGAAAAGGTTGGTGGGAGGGGGTAAAGGAGGTTTTGTGGGCGAGGGGCTTGGACTTCCAGCAAGCATGTGTGAGCGATGTGAGCGTGTTAGATAGGAGTGAAAGGGAGACAGAATGGTTTTGGGACCTGACGAGCTGTTGGAGTGTGAGCAGGGTAATATTTTGTGAAAGGATTCAGGAAACCAGTTAATTTATTTAGTTGGACTTGAGTTCTGGAAATGGGAAGTACAATGCCTGCACTTTAAAGGAGGGTCTGGGATAGTGACAGTTGGGAGGGAATTATTCTCAGCTGTCGTATCTGTGCGCCTCTGCAAAGACAGTGATTATGTATGAGTGAGGTGAAAGTGTTGAATGATGATGAAGTATTTTCTTTTCGGGAATTTTTCTTTTCTTTCTTTTTCGTCACCCTGCCTCAGTGGGAGACGCCGACTTTGAATATATATATAATATATATATATATATATATATATATATATATATATATATATATATATATATGTCGTGCCGATTAGGTAAAACTGGTCAATTAGCAAGAACTCATCTAAAATTAAGTCCTTTCTAAAATTTTCTCTTATACGTTTAAAGATATATTTTTTATTTATGTTAATGTAAGAATTTATAATTTTTACCAAGAGAAACTTTGAAAACCTACCTAACCTTATTACAACAAGCGCAATTTAATTTAGCTAACCCAACTAAATATATTTTAGATACGTTAACATCAATTTAATAATAAACAAACACAATGAAATATATTTTTTCGTTATGTTCAGAATGATTTTGGCGAAATTATTGCATACACTAATTTTCACTTGTCTTATATGGCAAGGTGAGCGTTGCTATTTAAGCCAAAATCGCAAGTTTTACCTAATCGGCACGACTATATATATATATATATATATATATATATATATATATATATATATATATATATATATATATATATATTATATATATATATATTATATATATATATATATATATATATATATATATAATAATATTATTATATATATTATTGTGACCAGGAACAAGTGGTATTGATCAATAAAGCACTGCGACTAGCCAAGGATTCGAACCCATGCTGCTTTGGCCCGCCTCATGGTGAGCGAAAACTCATGATTTTGTACTAACCTAAGACCACGCAATCCGGTTCAAGAACCAAGCCCCACTAATCTAGTGTGTACCTTATAGGCAAGGTGGGGGTGTCTCTGAGCTAATCATTTCTCCCGTTTGGTGTTACCTAACGTATTTTGATATTATGTATATAATAACAACACTGCGACTAGCTAAGGATTCGAACCCATGCTGCTTTGTCCCGCTTCATGGTGGCTCTTCCTCACTCCTATAAGATGTTATTGCTCCTTGCCCTATACACGAAATCCTTAGCTCTGCTCTCATACCACCGTATGTCCTCAGATGGCGGTAAAACAGCTAGCCCTGCTAGCTGCATCATCTTTGTAGGATTTGGTGGTCCTGTGGGTTAAAGCATCATGTGGTTCTTGCTCACAACAGGCGGGCCAATACACCATGGGTTCGAGTCCTTGGCTAGTGCAGTGTTGTTATTGATCAATAACACTCTTCCTCCGTAAGCCATGCGTGTAGTAAGAGGCGACTAAAATGCCGGGAGCATGGGGCTAGTAACCCCTTCTCCTGTATACATTACTAAAGTTAAAGAGAAACTTTTGTTTTTCTCTTTGGGCACACCGCCTTGGTGGGAAACGGCCGACGTGTTGAAATATATATATATATATATATATATATATATATATATATATATATATATATATATATATATATATATATATATATATATATATATATATATATATATATATATATATAATATATATATATATATGCAAAAGATCACAGTAAACAGGTGATATCAAAATATGCAGGACAACCACTATGAAAAAATAGAAGAATTCCAAGCGCTTTCGTGACTACTCACATTATCAAGGAACTATAAAAGGAAACATGACAAGAAGGCTTATAATTCTTTATTTTTCATAGTGGTTGTCTTGCATATTTTGATATCACCTGTTTACTGTGATCTTTGCATCAATGATACACACGACTCTTCACAATGTTCTCGGTAAGCTTTCCTAATCATATTTCTTTTGTTTCCCATTTTCTTCTGCATTGATCAAGTCACATAAGCTTAAAATTCGACTTAATTTTTTAAAAGACTGTTTGAATGAACAAGTTTTGCCTAAATCTCTTTTACCAAATAGACTCCTTGACATGAGAGATCGTCCTTTTGATGGTTTTATGCGAATTATTCTTCAGAAACATATTGAAATTACTAAAATACAGGAGAAAGAAGCATTCAAAATATTGAGAAACAAAAAATACTCCTTTTTTCAAGCTATTCCATCAGAATGGCAACATAGTATGTTGGATCATTGCTATAATAAACTCAGAAGAATTTGTAATAATCTCAAAAACAAACTACAAAGAAAATTAGATAATTTAATTGAAAATAGTGATTGGACAAAGCACGCTAATAACAATTTTGTAATTAACTTATCAGATGAAATATTAGATAAAAATACAACTGCTGCTCTTGGTTTCGGTTTAAGTTTTGCAACTTCAAAAAAACTTAATAATGTTGAAATTGCAAAAGCCATCTGTAATTTAGAAAAATGCTCTGATTTATCCACTGATGAAATTAATATTTTTAAGGGGATGGTATATAGCTCAATGTTAAAACAAAATATTCCCAATTGCCCTCAAAGATTTTTTAAGTCTTATGATTCACTTTTGAATAATAAAAATTTGCGCCTTACTAAAGCAGATAAAATAAATGCAATAGTAATTATGAACGAAACCGATTACCAAGATAAAATGAATAGCCTCCTAGATGATTTTGAAACCTATTCTAAACTTAGAAAGAATCCCTTAGAAACTGTTAACAGCAATTTCAATAAAACAATATAGCATCTATTGAAGGGCAAAGATGAATTAATTAAAAATTTACTTCCACTAATCCATCTTTACCTTATATGTATGGATTAATTAAAACACACAAACCTGGTAATCCTGTTAGACCAATTATTAGCTCCATAGGTTCAGTTTCTTATAAACTTTCTAAATGGCTTGTTGATATTTTGAGCCCAATTGTTGGAAAAATTTCTAATTTTAATGTTAAAAACAACTTAGATTTAGTTGATAAATTAAGCACCTTGACTGATTTAAATGATTTCAATATGGTTAGTTTTGATGTTACCTCCTTGTTTACAAAAGTTCCAGTTGATGATTTACTAAAGTTCTTATCTGAAGAACTGGTTAATTACGATTTACCATTGCCAGTTCCTACTATCATTAAACTTATTAAACTTTGTATTGTTGATGCAAAATTTGTATTTAATGATGAGTTTTACACTCAGAAGTTTGGTATGGCAATGCGAAATCCTCTTTCACCTGTTCTTAGTAATTTATATATGGATTTTTTCGAAACAAGATTGCTTAACACAATCCTTCCCAATAGAGCTAAGTGGTATAGATATATTGATGATATTTTGTGCCTTATGCCTAAGAATGTAGAGGATTTAGCTTAGCTCATTTTATATATTTTACTGTTGAATTTGAAGTAAATAACTCATTGCCCTTCCTAGATGTTTTTATTATTAAGGGTAACATTGACTTTAAATTTAAAATTTACAGAAAACCTACAAATAATTGTTCCTATGTACACTATTACTCTTCACATCAAGATAGAGTTAAAGTGTCGGTTTTCTCTTCTATGTTTTTGAGAGCTTTACGTATTTGTAGTCCAGAGTTCATAGATGAAGAAATCTCTAAAATTTATGAAATAGCTAATGATTTAAAATATCCAAGAAACATAAATGATAAATCTTTTAAAATAGCTAGAAATACTTTTTACAATCAAAAGGGACAACCAACCTTATTCAACCAAAAATATGTTGGTTCTCCCTTACCATGAAAACTTGGTTGATATGCCTTCCTTTCTTAAGAATTTTAATATCAAAGTTGTATTTAAAAATCTTGATACAGTAAAAAGAATTTTGATAAAAAATACCCCCCAAAATGCTGACGGATGTGTCTATAAGATTCCCTGTAAAATATGCGATAAAGTTTATTACGGTCAAACTGGTAAAAATCTTGAACTAAGATTAAAACAACATAAATATAGCATTAGAACTGGACAAGATTCTAATGCTCTATTTATTCATGTGAGAGACTTTAACCATCCAATTGATTTTCAAAATGCTGAGAAGGTTGTTGTTTATAATATATATAAATGACCTTGACGAGGGAATTACTAGTGATATGAGTAAATTCGCTGATGACACGAAGATAGGTAGGATAATCGATTCAGACGTAGATGTCACGGAATTTCAGGAGGATTTAGACAAACTCAATTCCTGGTCAGAAAAATGGCAGATGCAGTTCAATGTAGATAAATGCAAAGTGCTAAAGCTCGGGAATGTTCATAACCCTAGCACCTACCAGCTTAATAATGTTGAACTCAGCCGTACAGAATGCGAAAAGGATTTGGGGGTTATGGTAAGCAGCAACCTCAAACCAAGTCAACAATGCCTAAGCGTAAGAAATAAAGCAAATAGATTACTGGGATTTATATCAAGAAGTGTAAGCAACAGAAGTCCAGCGGTTATATTACAGCTTTATACATCATTAGTAAGGCCTCACCTAGATTACGCAGCTCAGTTTTGGTCTCCATATTACAGAATGGACATAAATTCGTTAGAAAACATTCAGCGTAGAATGACTAAATTAATACATAGCATTAGAAATCTTCCTTACGAAGAAAGATTGAAGACCCTAAAATTACATTCACTTGTAAGACGTAGAATGAGGAGACATGATCGAGGTATACAAGTGGAAAATGGGTATTAACAAAGGGGATATAAATAAGGTCTGAGGATATCTCTCCAAAGAGAACCCGCAATAATGGATTCAAGTTAGATAAGTTTAGATTTAGAAAGGATATAGGAAAGTATTGGTTTGGGAATAGGGTAGTTGATGAGTGGAACAGTCTGCCTAGTAGGGTTATTGAAGCTAGGACCTTGGGTAGTTTCAAATTTAGGTTGGATAAATTCATGAGTGAGAGGGGTTGAATTTGAGTGGGACTCGACATGAGTGATTGGAATTGTCAAAGCTTATTTCTTGGGTTGCATTGAAAATTGGGTTGAGCAAGTGTTCTGTTAGTGGGACGGATTGTGAAGGACCTGCCTAGTATGGGCCAACAGGCCTGCTGCAGTGTTCCTCCTTTCTTATGTTCTTATGTTCTTATGGTTGTATCAAGCAAGTCCATGGTTGAGAGGAATATAATAGAATCATGTTTCATTAAAAGCAGTTTTGAAAATAATATGAATATTTCTTTTGGTTTATATAAATTGGATTCATTTATAATTAATAAAATTTTGGAAGAATTTAATGATAAATTGGACTAATCTTAATTCTTGGGAATAGTTTCAGGTCCTTTCTTATGTTCCTCTTCACAGAGTCGTGCGATGTTACGCTACTGTGAGGTGTTGTCTTTGTTAGTGTACTGTGAGGTGTATTCTGCCCCTTTATAAGCCTTCTTGTCATGTTTCCTTTTATAGTTCCTTGATAATGTGAGTAGTCACGAAAGCCCTTGGAATTCTTCTATTTTTCATAGTGGTTGTCTTGCATATATATATATATATATATATATATATATATATATATATATATATATATATATATATATATATATATATATATATATATATATATATATATATATATATATATATATATATATATATATATATATATATATATATATGATGAGATTTTCGCATTATAATCAGTGACAAACATGTAACAATATGTACTAGACATGTATCTCTCACACCTCGTGTACTGTATATGCTATCTTTATATCAACAATGTATCTCTTAAATCTTTTGTACCATATTATGTAATAAAATGTTCCTATTAGTAAAAAAAAAATATAAGATGGGGTGGTAGGGGAAGTGGAATATTCAAATGGCTTCAGGAAGAAATCCTAATATTCTTCCTTGAAGCCTTTTATCCACTTCTCCGAGGCTATGGTCCCACAATTTGTACCAGAGGTGGACCTTATCATATATATATATATATATATATATATATATATATATATATATATATATATATATATATATATATATATATATATATATATATATATATGAAGAAATCTCTAAAATTTATGAAATAGCTAATGATTTAAAATACCCAAGAAACATAATTGATAAATCTTTTAAAATAGCTAGAATACTTTTTACAATCCAAAAGGGACAACCAACCTTATTCAACCAAAAATATGTTGGTTCTCCCTTACCATGAAAACTTGGTTGATATGCCTTCCTTTCTTAAAATTTTAATATCAAAGTTGTATTTAAAAATCTTGATACAGTAAAAGACTTTTGATAAAAAATTCCCCAAAATGCTGACGGATGTGTCTTTAAGATTCCCTGTAAAATATGCGATAAAGTTTATTATGGTCAAACTGGTAAAAGTCTTGAACTAAGATTAAACAACATAAATATAGCATTAGAACTGGACAAGATTCTAATGCTCTATTTATTCATGTGGAAGATTTTAACCATCCTATTGATTTTCAAAATGCTGAGAAGGTTGTATCAAGCAAGTCCATGGTTGAGAGAAATATAATAGAATCATGTTTCATTAAAAGCAGTTTTGAAAATAATATGAATATTTCTTTTGGTTTATATAAATTGGATTCATTTATAATAAATAAAATTTGGGAAGAATTTAATGATAAATTGGACTAATCTTAATTCTTGGGAAGAGTTTCAGGTCCTTTCTTATGTTCCTCTTCACAGAGTCGTGAGATGTTTCGCTACTGTGAGGTGTAGTCTTTGTTAGTGTGATGTGACTGTGAGGTGTAGTCTCGCCCCTTATATAAGCCCTTCTTGTCATGTTTCCTGTTATAGTTCCTTGATAATGTGAGTAGTCACGAAAGCGCTTGAATTCTTCTATTTTTCATAGTGGTTTTCTTGCATATTTTGATATCACCTGTTTACTGTGATCTTTTTGATATATATATATATATATATATATATATATATATATATATATATATATATATATATATATATATATATATATATATATATATATATTATGTGGAATGATGATGTAAAGAGAGTAGTAAGGGACAAAATGTTAGCATGAGAGGTTTTTACAAAGTAAAAGTGATGCAAGGAGGGAAGAGTATATGGAGATAAAAAGAGAGGTTAAGAGAGTGGTGAAGCAATGTAAAAAGAGAGGAAATGAGAGAGTGGGTGAGATGTTATCAACAAATTTTGTTGAAAATAAGAAAACGTTTTGGAGTGAGATTAATAAGTTGAGGAAGTTTAGGGAACAAATGGATTTGACAGTTAAAAATAGGAGAGAAGAGTTATTAAGTGGAGAGTTAGAGGTATCGGGAAGATGGAGGGAATATTTTGAGGAGTTGTTAAATGTTGATGAAGACAGGGAAGCTGTGATTTCGTGTATAGGGCAAGGAGGAATAACATCTTGTAGGAGTGTTGAAGAGCCAGTTGTGAGTGTAGCTGAAGTTCGTGAGGCAGTGGGTAGAATGAAAGGGGGTAAGGCAGCTGGGATTGATGGGATAAAGATATAAATGTTAAAAGCAGGTGAGGATATAGTTTTGGAGTGGTTGGTGCTATTATTTATTAAATGTATGGAAGAGGGTAAGGTACTAGGGATTGGCAGAGAGCGTGTATTGTTCCTTTGTATAAAGGCAAAGAGAGTGCAAAAATTATAAGGGAATAAGTCTGTTGAGTGTACCTGATAAAGTGTATGGTAGAGTTATTATTGAAAGAATTAAGAGTAAGACGGAGAGCAGGATAGCAGATGAACAAGGGGGCTTTAGGAAAGGTAGGGGGTGTGTAGACCAAGTGTTTACAGTGAAACATATAGGTGAACAGTATTTGGATAAGGGTAAAGAGGTTTTTGTGGCATTTATGGATTTGGAAAAGGCGTATGATAGAATGGATAGGGGGTCAATGTGGCAGATGTTGCAGGTGTATGGAATAGGAGGTAGGTTACTGAAAGCAGTGAAGAGTTTTTATGAGGATAGTGAGGCTCAGGTTAGAGAGTGTTGGAGGGAGGGGGACTATTTCCCAGTAAAAGTGGGCCTTAGACAAGGATGTGTGATGTCACCGTGGTTGTTCAATATATTTATAGATGGGGTTGTAAGAGAAGTGAATGTGAGGGTCTTGGCAAGAAGTGTGGGGTTAAAAGATAAAGAATCAAATACAAAGTGGGAGTTGTCACAGTTGCTTTTTGCTGATGACACTGTGCTTTTTCGGAGATTCTGAAGAGAAGTTGCAGAGGTTGGTGGATGAATTTGGTAGGGTGTGTAAAAGAAGAAAATTGAAAGTGAATATAGGAAAGAGTAAGGTGATGAAGATAACAAAAAGATTAGGTGACGAAAGATTGGATATCAAATTGGAGGGAGAGAGTATGGAGGAGGTGAATGTATTCAGATATTTGGGAGAGGACATGTCAGCAGATGGGTCTATGAAGGATGAGGTGAATCATAGAATTGATGAGGGGAAAAGGGTGAGGGGAGCACTTCGGAGTCTGTGGAGACAAAGAACTTTGTCCATGGAAGTAAAGAGGGGAATGTATGAGAGTATAGTTATACCAACACTCTTAAATGGGTGTGAAGCATGGGTGATGAATGTTGCAACGAGGAGAAGGCTGGAGGCAGTGGAGATGTCAAGTCTGAGGTCAATGTGTGGTGTGAATATATTGCAGAGAATTTGGAGTTTGGATATTAGGAGGAGGTGCGGGATTACCAAAACTATTATCCAGAGAGCTGAGGAGGGGTTGTTGAGGTGGTTCGGACATGTAGAGAGAATGGAACGAGACAGAATGACTTCGAGAGTGTATAAATCTGTAGTGGAGGGAAGGCGGGGTAGGGGTCGGCCTAGGAAAGGTTGGAGGGAGGGGTAAAGGAGGTTTTGTGTGCAAGCATGTGTGAGCGTATTTGATAGGAGTGAATGGAGACAAATGGTTTTTAATACTTGACGTGCTGTTGGAGTGTGAGCAAAGTAACATTTATGAAGGGATTCAGGGAAACCGGCAGGCCGGACTTGAGTCCTGGAGATGAGAAGTATAGTGTCTGCACTCTGAAGGAGGGGTGTTAATGTTGCAGTTTTATAACTGTAGTGTAAAGCACCCCTCTGGCAAGACAGTGATGGAGTGAATGATGATTAAAGTTTTTCTTTTTCGGGCCACCCTGCCTTGGTGGGAATCTGCCGATGTGTTAATAAAATAAAATAAAATTTTATATATATATATATATATATATATATATATATATATATATATATATATATATATATATATATATATATATATATATATATATATATATATATATATAGTATATATATATAGTCATATATAGTCATAAGAACTCATTTAAAATTAAGTCCTTTATAAAAATTCTTTATACGTTTAAATATATATTTTTTTCAATTATGCTGATATAAAATTTAATTTTGAACCAAAAGAATCTTAGAAAACCTACCTAACCTTATTATAACAAGGCAATTTAATTTAGCCTAACCCAACTAAATATATTTTAGATACTTTTACATAATTTAATAATTAAAACACAATGAAATATATTTTTCGTTAGGTTCAGAATGATTTTGGCGAAATTATTGCATACACAAATTTTCGCTTGTCTTATATGGCAAGAGACCGTGCTATTTAAGCCAAAAATCCTAAGTTTTATTAATCACACATATATATATATATATATATATATTATATATATATATATATATATATATTTGGATTATAAAAGTAATTATATTTAAATATATATATACTATATATATATATATATATAATGAACATGACATAACATATTATAAAAGCATTTAATTTCTGCCTAAAATTGAACTTACGATCTACAACCTGAGATAAGTAGGTTCGAGAATTTACATTGATACCATCCTGGTCTAATATGGCAGCCCAGCCAAACGCAGAGTTTTGATCCAACAGCCACAATATCAGATGGTGTATAGTTATATATCATATATTCATCATCATTTTATAAAAGATATATATTACAATGTTCTAGAATTCGCAGAACAGGTCGAGAACTTTAAAAACTTTATTTGGCATAGCTAGACTGACAGACAGACGGGATGATATAAGTCTCATTGAGGTGGAATGAAATCGATGAGATCGCAGAACTACGAAGAGTAAACTGGTATACACACACACACACAAAGCACTCTGGGAAGTGATGTAGTGGAGGCAGGATTCATACACAGTTTTAAGAAGAGGTATGATAAAGTTCATAGAGCAGGAAGAGTGACCTAATAGCAGCCAGTGAAGAGGAGGGGCCAGGAGCTGTGACTCGACCCCTGCAACCACAACTTGGTGAGTACAACTAGGTGAGTACACACACACACTGTGTACCACTAACAACAATCTTCAATAAAACTATCGAAACAGGCAAACTGCCTAAGGTGTGGAAGACAGCGAATGTAGTCCCTATTTTTAAGAAAGGAGTCAGACATGCAGCACTAAATTACAGACCTGTGTCGCTAACATGTATTGTATGCAATGTTTTGGAGAAAAATATCAGGAAAAAAAAGAGTGGTAGAGCACCTAGAACGGAATGGACTTATACATGACAACCAGCACGACTTCAGGGAAGGAAACTCCTATTATCATGAACCTGTTGAAGTTCTATGACAAGGTAACGGAAGTAAGACAGGAGAGAGAGGGATGGGTAGACTGCATCTTCTTGGACTGTAAGAAGGCTCTCGACACTCTACCATAAAAGAGACTGGTTGAAAACTAGAGGCGCAGTCAGGAATAGGAGGGAAAATACTGCAGTGGTTCAGGGAATACCGGACAGGAAGGAAACAAAGTGTGTCAGTCCGAGACGAGGTATCAGAGTGGGTGCATGTGTCAAGTGGGGTTACTTTGGTGAGTGCTAGGTCCAGTGCTGTTTCTTGTATATGTGAATGACATGACGGAAGTGATAGAGTCAGAGGTGTCCCTGTTTGACACTAATGAGAATACAAGTGGACGAGGATCACGTAAGCCTACAAGGGGATCTGGACAGGCTTCAAACCTGGTCTGATAAATAGCTCCTGGAGTTTAACCTCAGCAAGTGCAAAGTTATGATGCTTGGGGAAAGGCAAAGAAGACCGCAGGCGGAGTACAGCCTAAGAGGTAAGAGGCTGCAAAAGTCACTCACCAAATAACTGCTGCAGCTTACGGGTGTCTGGTAAACCTGAGAATAGCGTTTCGACATTTAAGTAAGGAGTCATTCACCACAACGTACACCGTGTATGTGAGACCCATATTGGAGTATGCAGCACCAGTATGGAACCCAAACCTGGTCAAACACGTCAAGAACTTAGAAAAAGTAAAAAGGTTTGCAAGAAGACTAGTCCTGGAGCTAAGGGGCATGTCCTTCGAGAAGAGGTTGAGGGAACAACCTGACAACACTGGAACACAGGAGGGACATGATAACAACATAAAATATTGAGAGGAATTGACAGGGTGGATAAGGACAGAATGTTTCAGAGATGTGACACAACAACACGAGGTCACAGCTGGAAGCTGAAGACTCAGATGAGTCACAGGGATGTTAGGAACGTATTTCTTCTGCCATAGAGTTGCTAGGAAGTAGAATAGTCTGGAGAGTGATGTAGTGGGGGCAGGATCCATACATAGCTTTAAGAAGAGGTATGATGAAGCTCACGGAGCATGGAGAGAGTGGACCTAGTAGCGACCACAGCAATCATTAATTCGTAAAGTCGCATCTAAAAGCATTGTAAGCGCTTTTTTACAGACGAAATTTCAATTGATCAATTTATTAATATGACTGCTCATGGGCAACAACAAAAACAACCCGAGGCCACTTGTGGCCCACCAGCCCTGAGCTATATGAATGCTGCAGTGGAATTTCAGAACTATGATCTTCGGTATTTGCTGCCTCATTTGTACCTCACAAGCATTCAAGCCTCGCCTTTGCACGAGCTATCTGAGCTGGTGTGTTAACATAATGTTTTGATGAAATTACTTTTTCATGACATAGCTGTTGATGACCTTCATAAACAACAAGTACAACAAATTATTGTGAATATCGATGAGGTTTCTCCAACACCCAACTCAGTGACAAATAGTGATGTTACTGAGAAGCTCAAAATCAGAATCATAAGACATCTTTAAGGAAAATAAAAAGACAGTTCAATAAAGATTAAATTACCTTGATCTTGAGACCAACACGTCATTTCATTGACTCAGAGCACATAGAGAATTGGAATCTTCATTTATATCACATAGAAGTTATGCCAAGCTTTTTTTGTAAAAGTGGACATGTTCTACATGCCAAATCCTGCAAGCTCTAGCTCCAAAATGTTGAATCCCTTCATTTAAAAATAACAGACAATGAGTTTCACAGATTTACATCAGAAGAATACTTCACTATTCAACGTTCAGGAAGGACTGGTGTGTTGTATGGTTTGATATGACAATTGAAATGACTTTGATGAAAAATATGAGAAGTATTGGAGGCAACACTGACGGAAGAAACTTCAGAGAGAGAGAGAGAGAGAGAGAGAGGGAGGGAGGGAGGGAGGGAGGGAAAGAGAGAGAGAGAGAGAGTCTTAAATAAATGGGTCTTCTGTTTCCCAGCAGCTCACGACGGCTGCTAGAATGTAGAAGAGCTGTGCGGAGTTGCTCAGCAGCAGCTTCTATAAACATTTTGAACTCAGATATTCGAGGATGTAATATGATGGAAAAGATGTTCAGAAGTTTATTGTATAGATTCAGAATCGCTGCCTTTTCATCAAGGCAGAAAAAAGATCTCGTGCCACAGTCAAGTGTTGTGGTTGTTCCTGAAAATATAAACACTAGCAAAGCTGCGGATATTGACAAGAAGATGATGGATGATTCTCTGAAATATAAAGAACATTTGACGAACTTACATTAAAGTGCTGCGAGAGAGTGAAGCCAATTTATTTTAGAAACACCTGTGTTAAACTGCAGATGACATCATACAGGTTATTACCAATTATTTCAGCGAATAATTAGCATTGTCAAGTTATCAGAAGACTTGAAGACATGTTTCAATCATGAGTCAGCTTCCGTCCCGCTCTCTATATTTGATGAGAAAGACAGAGATCTTTGATCTTTGAATCAGATGTACAACAAACTCTTAAACAATGAGTAATTTTTTTTATCAAGAGCCAACATGTCGCTGATAGCCAAAACAAGGCACATTTGTAGTTGTTTTTGCTGCTTACATTCAGTCCATAAGAAAAAAAACATTATGGCAGAGACGTAACAGTATTTTTATGGAAATTCAACAAATCAGATGGATACAAAAGGCATCGACTTTCTGGGAAAGACTTTTGAAGGCATACCTCTAACTGTTCATCAAGAAAATTTCTTACTTCTACTACTACTACTATACTACTACTACTACTACTACTAATAATAATAATAATAATAATAATAATAACAATAATAATTATTATTATAAACTTATGTTAATGATACTGTTATTATTAGTTACTATTTTTGGAAAAAACTAGTATTTTTTCGTTCTTTCACATGAGAATTCATTACAAGAGTGGGAAGGGGGTGGGGGGGTTTCATTATCATATCTGCAAAGACAATGATAACCAAGATAACAAGACTCTTCAAAAACAAGAGATGCCAAGTATTCTAACAGCTTTGGAGAATGTACATAAAACCTTAACCACTCATAAAAATATAATCAAACACCTCAGTTACTGGAAATACTTGATGTCTGACGATGAACATTCCATGAGAAAGTGTCGTTATATTTAACTCCTGAAAATTCTGAGAGGAATGCAGCATGGCGGGTGTCCTATGAGTATGCTAAGAGATAACAATAAAAAAAATGGACCAAAACTTTTCAACGCCATCCATTCATAGATATAATGGATTACTAACAGGCCCATAGCTGACTTCAAGAGGGACCTTGAATAGTCCATCAAGTCAGTAGTGGATTAAGTGAGCTGTGATTCGTACGTTGATCTACGTGCGGCTAGCACCAAGAGCCAGGTTGATCAGGCAATCTACCTGATGCTAGGTTTGGGACCAGGTCACGAGTACATTGACCCAAGACACCGTCTCCACGTAATATCCCTATAAACTTTAAGTCCTTTTCATTCAGATGCATAAGTTTCTGATTGAGATAGGGGAGAGAGAATGAGTGTGTACTCACCTAATTGTCGTTGCAGGGGTTGATTGATAGCTCCTGGCCCCGCCTCTTCACTGATCGCTACTAGGTCACTTCCTGCTCCGTGAGCTTTATCATACATCTTCTTAAAGCGACGTATGGATCCTGCCTCCACTATATCAATTTCCAGACTGTTACGACTTCGATATCGTAACTTAAATAAAAAGCCCTGGCTCCTAAATGGCTGCTCAATCTGTTGTCTCGGGGCATTTAAATTACACTGAAAAAAACAGCAACTCTTGAGCCAGCATGAACACATATTAAATATTATTAATTATTACAATTAGGAAGAACATTAAAACTCTCCTATACAAAAATATATATATAATAATAAGTAACTTATATACAACTTATAAACTACTACAACACACATCACCTTAACTCCAGTTCACATTAGCTCACTAGCACACTGCTACTAGTGAGTTAAGTAAATAAACATTTATGAACAGGGAGGCTGCATGACGCCTTCCCCTTTCTGCAGGCTACTTAGTTAAAATATTACTCTCCAAAACAGACCCTTGCACAAACTAGGGCCTTAAAAACATGAGAGCATTTACACCTTAACTAAATTATAGTATACACTAAAAAACTTACCAAAATTACCTACTCACACTACCGCCCAAACATGGTGACTTCTCCCCGTCACCACCGTCACCACCGTCTCGTACTAACTCCCCAACACCTCATCTGCTCCTGTCCTGGCCACTGCCTGACTGGAAAAATAAACACATAAGCAGTATAATGTGATCCTTATTGACAACGTTTCGCCCACGCAGTGGGCTTTATCGAGTCACAAACAGATCTACCTGGAAAATGAGTAACATGAATATATATAAGATATAGTCAGGTGGAGAATGCTGGGTCAGGTGGAGAATGCTGGGTCAGGTGGAGAATGCTGGGTCAGGTGAGCTGCAGTGAACTAAAAAAGTAGTGTTCTATGTGGGATAGTGTTGAAGAAGTTTCTTGGCAATAGGTTCAGCTATGTTGTAGAAGCCGTTGTTCTGGTTGAAGTTGTTGGATATACAGATAAGTGATGATTCCAGGATTCTTCGGTATTGAGTGTTGTCTTCTCTGGCGATGAGTCTTGCGTTTCTGTAGTTGATTAAATGGTTGTGTAAATTTCGGTGTTGAACACAGGCATTTCTTGAGTCGTCAGATCTGCCTGCGTACTGGTGTTCTGAAATGCGTGTTTGGAGGTCTCTGGATGTTTCACCGACGTATAATTTGCTGCAGCCATTACAAGGGATTGTGTATACCCCTGCAGTGGATTGAAGCTTGTCCTGTCTGTTACTGGTAATGTCCTTGATGGTGGTGGATGTGGAGGTGGATACTCGGAATGAGGTATTAGAAAAAATGTTGGAAACGTGTTTGGAAATGGAGTTGGTGGGGAGGACTATGTATCTCTTCTCAGCAGTGTCTGCAGACGACGGGCATTAAACATCTTCAACACACCCAGAGAACACTGTGAAAGAGATCCGACACCTCCCCGTACCAACTCCATTTCCTTAGGGATCTCTATACTTGCAAAATCCTTTTGCTTATATTTTCCTAGTCTTTGACTCCCCTTGGCTTTTAAAATCTTTTACAGGTTTTAATGCATCTACCCCATCTTCGTCTTTGCACTTGCAATTATGCCATAGAACCAGGTTTGACCAGACCAAGCCAAGTGCGTTGTCCAATCCATTTTTGTAGGGACTCCTGCCACTCTTCTTCGATAATTTTTCCTTTTATTAACAACACTGATCTGTAAAATGCACTTGTGGAATCCCACTCGTTACAGGCGCCCACTCCAACACCTCGTTACGTACCATCACTCGCTGTTGCCTTCCTGTCAGGTATTCTCTGATCCATTGCAGTGCCTTCGCTGTTATATCTCCCTTTTCCTCCAGCTTTTGCACTAAACCCTTGTATGGAACTATGTCAAAAGTCTTTTTACAGTCTAATAAAATGCAATCTACCAACCCCTTTCGCTCTCTTGTCTTACTGCTGTCAATATGCCATAGAACTCCAGGTCTGTGACACAGAATTTCCAATCCTTAAATCCGTGCTGGTTGTCGCAAATAAGCTCATTCCTTTCTAGGTGCTCCACCACTCTTCTTCTGATAATCTTCTCCATGACTTTACATAGTATGCATGTCAGTGATACTGATCTGTAGTTTAATGCTGCATCTCTGTCTCCTTTTTTTTCTTTTAAAAATTGGGACTACATTTGCTGTCTTCCATACCTCAGGTAGTCACCCTGTTTCGATAGATATGTTGAAAATTGTTGTTAGTGGTACACTAAACACCTCTGCTCCCTTTCTAAGGACCCACGGAGATATGTTATCTGGTCCCATCGTCTTTGAGGTATCTAGTTCGCTTAGGAGCCTCTTCACCTCCTCCTCAGTTGTGTGCACTGTGTCCAGCACTTGATGAAGCACCCCACTACTCCGTGTTTCTGGAGTCCTTTCTGCCTCCACTGTGAATACTTCTTTAAAACTCCTGTTAAGCTCCTCACATACTTCTCAGTCATTTCTTGTGATCTCCCTCCTTCTTTCTTCATCCTGATTACTTGGTCCTTTACTGTTGTTTTCTTCCTGATGTGGCTGTACAACAGCTTTGGGTCGGACTTGGCTTTCACTGCTGTCATGTTCGTATTGTCGCTGGGCCTCCGTCTTTACCTGTGCATATTCATTTCTGGCTCATCGACTACTCTCCTTATTCACTTGGGTCCTTTGCCTCCAATAATACTTCCATTCTCTATTGCATTTGGTTTTGGCCTCTCTACACCTCCGGATGAACCAAAGGCTCGTCCTGGCCTTTTCGTTGTGTCTGTTGCACTTGGGTACAAACCTCTCATCTGCTGCCTTGCAAATTTTCCTGCCAGTTCTCTGTCCCACTGAACTTCATACAGGAAGTTCCTCATGCCTGTGTAGTCTTGTAGTTGGCTTCATTAGTCCTGCCCTTCCTGCTATATATATTCCACTATATATTCAAAGCTCAGAACCACATGATTGCTAGATACGAGGGGCCTTTTGTATGTGATGTCCTCAATATATGCACTGCTGAACTTGAATACTAGATCCAGTTCGTCCTCTCCTCTCTCTCTCTGGTAGTCTCCCTAACGTGTTGATGCATGAGGTTTTCCAGTACCACCTTCACCATCTTAGCCCTCCATGTTTCTGGCCCCCCCTCCTGGTACTTCAGCAAGTGTGTCAACCATCGCTCTGTTACTCCCATTATATTCTTGTTTTGGCCTCCTGCTATTCTGTGGTGGGTCATACATCACTGCAATTACCACATTGAGACCTCCAGACTGAAGTATTCCTATTTCGTAGTCTCCTGCTTTTCCTCTGTTCCTCTTTCCAGCTCCACAAAATCCCATTGGTTTTTGATGAGCAGTGCCACTCCTTCACTCCCCTCTGTTTCCTTTGTCTTTCCTCAGGATCTGATACTCAGTCGGAAAGATGGCATCTGTTATCATACCCATGAGTTTGGTTTCTGTGGGAACTATGATGTCTGGTGCTGCCACTTTGATTCTTTCATGCAACTCCTCCCACTTGTTCAATATCCCATAAGTTTTGTTGTACCATACCTTCAGTTTCCTGTCCATCACTGTATTCTGGGAGTCTGTTGGTGTTGGGGAATGGGGACCTGGCAGGGTGCTATGCGGGTTGTGAGTGTGGATTGTGGTTCATATTAAAATAGTATGCTTGGCTGTTGGGTTCTGAGGGTAGGACTGTGTATGTTTGTGCTTGTTGCTCCACCCAGCTCTGGTTGTGCTCAGCTGACTCAGCTGCTGTCGTTCTATTCTCATTCTGTCGCAGTTTAGAAACATTCTCCTGTATGTTAATGATTCCTTCAGCCATGATTTCTCCTGCAGGATCCTGTTCTTGACCATTTCTCTCTTGACAATTAGTTTGTCCAGTTGATTTCTCGCTCTGGAGCACCACCCTATTCTCTAAACATTTATTATCTCAGTCATGTCCTCGCCGCCTATTTGTTTGATGATGTTTTCAATCTCTTGTTTTCCTTTCTGCTGTCTTTCGTTGTGTGTCCTCCCTTTACTCTCCTGAAACCCATGAATAAAGACTGACCTTCCACTCTCTCCCACAGCCATTCCTTCTGTGTCTCTGGGTCCTGTTTGTACATAGCTATTGTCTCCTTTGTTATTTCCTGTGATTCATGGTAGCCTGGTCGTGCCTCTACATGGGAACTATCATGTTCTCTACTTGCAATCCCCTTACTGTTGTCACTGTGCCCAACTACTCACCCCCTTCATTCCTCGGCCTTGCTTGGTGGCCTGATAGGGCCTTAGTGTCTTGTGTGTTTGTGTGTTTGTGTGTGTGTGTGTGTTTGTGAGAGAGTGTGTGTGTGTGTGTGTGTGTGTGTGTGTGTGTGTGTGTGTTATATGAATGTGTGTGTGCATATGAGTGCACGCATGTGTGTACTCACCTAATTGTGGTTGCAGGGGTCGATACTTAGCTCCTGGCCCCGCCTCTTCACTGACCGGTACCAGGTCCTCTCTCTCCCTGCTCCATGAGCTTATCATACCTCGTTTTAAAGCTATGTATGGTTCCTGCCTCCACTACATCACTTGCTAGACTATTCAACTTCCTGACTACCCTATGGCTGAAGAAATACTTCATAACATCCCTTTGACTCATCAGAGTCTTCAACTTCCAATTGTGACCCCTTGTTTCTGTGTCCCCTCTCTGGAACATCCTGTCTCTGTCCACCTTATCTATTCCACGCAGTATTTTGTATGTCGTTATCATGTTTCCCCTAACCCTCCTGTCTTCCAGTATCGTCAGGCCGATTTCCCTTAACCTTTCATCATAGGACATTTCCCCTAGCTCCGGAACTAACCTTGTTGCAAACCTTTGCACTTTCTCTAATATCTTGACGTGCTTGACCAGGTGTGGGTTCCAAACTGGTGCTGCATACTCCAATTTGGGCCTGACGTACACAGTGTACAGTGTCTTGAACGATTCCTTACTAAGGTATCGGGACACTATTCTTAGGGTTGCCAGGCGCCCATATGCTGCACCAGTTATCTGGTTGATGTGTGCTTCCGGAGACGTGCTCGGTGTTATACTCACTCCAAGATCTTTCTCCTTGAGTGAGGTTTGCAGTCCTTGGCCACCTAGCCTATACTCTGTCTGCGGTCTTCTTTGCCCTTCCCCGATCTTCAAGACTTTGCATTTAGCGGGGTTAAACTCGAGAAGCCAGTTGCTGGACCACTTGTCCAGCCTGTCCAGGTCTCTTTGTAATTCTGCCTGATCCTCATCTGATTTAATTCTCCTCATTAACTTCACATCATCTGCGAACAGGGACACTTCTGAGTCTATCCCTTCCATCATGTCATTCACTATGGAAGCAACTCGAGAAGCAACTGGCTTCTCGAGTTTAACCACGCTAAATGTACAGCCTAGTTGTACTCACCTAGTTGTGGTTGAAGGAGTTGAGTCATAGCTCCTGGCCTCGCCTCTTCATTGACCGCTACTGTGCCAGTCTTCTTGCTCCATGAGCTTTGTCATACCTCTTCTTAAAGCTATGTATGGATCTTGCTTTTACTACATTACTTCCCAGACTATTCCACTTCCTGACAACTCTTTGACTGAAGAAATACTTCCTAACGTCCTTGTGATTCATCTGAGTCTTCAACTTCCAACTGTGACCCCTTGTTGGTGTGTCCCATCTCTGGAACATCCTGTCTCTGTCCATTTTGTTAATTCCTCTCAGTATTTTATAAGTCGTTATCATATTCCCCAATGTCTCCTGTCCTCCTGAGTCGTCAGGTCGATCTCCCTTAATCTTTCCTCGTAAGACTAGTCTTGTTGCAAATCATTGCACTTTCTCTAGCTTCCTTACATGCTTGGCAAGGTGTGGGTTCCAAACTGGTGCTGCATACTCTAATATGGGTCTGACGTACACATTGTACAGGGTCCTGAACGAGTCCTTATTAAGATGACGGAATGCTGTTCTTAGGTTTGCTAGGTGCCCGTATGCTGCAGCAGTTATTTGGTTGATGTGCGCCTCCGGAGATGTGCCCAGTGTTATACTCACCCCAAGATCCTTTTCCATGAGTGAAGTTTGTAGTCTCTGGCCCCCTAGAGTGTACTCCGTCTGCGGTCTTCTTTGCCCTTCCCCAGTCATCATGACTTTGCATTTGATGGGGTTGAACTCTAGGAGCCAGTTGCTAGACCATGTCAGCAGCCTCTCCAGATCCTATGTATTTTTCCTGGTCTTCATCCGATTGAATTCTATTCATCAACTTCCTATCATACCAGAAACAGCACCTGTCCTAAGATTGACCCCTGTGGATCCCCGCTAGTCACAGGAGCCCACTCTGACACCTCACCACGCACAATGATTAGCTGATGTCTTCCTGACAGGGTATTCCCTGATACACTGTAGAGCCTTCCCTGTTATCCCTGCCTGGTCCTCCAGCTTTTGCACTAATCTCTTGTGTGGAACTGTGTCAAACGCCTTCTTACAGTCCAAGAAAATGTAATCTACCCACCCCTCTCTCTCTTGCCTTACTGCTGTCACCATGTCATAGAAATCCAGTATGTTTTTGACACTGAATTTTCCGTCCTTGAAACCGTGCAGGCTGTCGTTCCTTTCTAGGTGCTCCACCACTCTTCTCATGATAATCTTCTCTATTACTTTGCATACTATACATGTTAGTGACACTGTTCTGTAGTTTAATGCTTCATGTCTGTCTCCTTTTTTAAAAATTGGTAATATATTTGCTGTCTTCCATACCTCAGATAGTCGCCCTGTTTCGACAGATGTGTTGAAGATTATTGTTAGTGGTACACATAGTGTCTCTACTTCCTCTCTCAGGACCCATGGAGAGATGTTATCTGGCCCCATAGCCTTTGAGGTATCTAGCTCGCTTAGCAGCCTCTTCACTTCTTTCTCGGTTGTATGTATTGTGCCCAACTCTTGATGGTGAACCCCATCTCTTTGTCTTTCTGGAATCCGTTCTGTCTCCACTGTGAACACTTCTTTGAATCTCATGTTGAGTTCCTCACATACTTCTCAGTCCTTTTTTGTGATCTCCCTCCACCCTTCCTCAGCCT